>JARVGQ010065139.1:0-12322 GCA_031762355.1 Hypsolebias martinsi | reverse complement strand
GGGCTTCAGCTTAGACAGTCGCCTCAGCTGGAAAAAACAGGATTTAACAATCATGTTTACATGACTGTTGAGTTTCAAAGAAAGGTCAAGTATCATTCCCAGATTAGTGACTCTGTGTTTCACTAATGGTGCCAAAATGAACAGGTCGTTGCAGTGGTTGGTGATTGTGTCATTGGGAAGAAACAACATGACTTCAGACTTCTTCTCATTGAAACTCAAGAAATTAAAAGCCATCCAATCTCTGATGTCAGCCAGGCAGTCCAGCAAAGGTTGAATAGAGCGAGTACCGTTATGTCTGAGGGGGAAGTCGATTTGACAGTCATCGGCATAGAAATGATAAGGTATGTTGTGTTTCCGGAAAATAGCACCTAGTGGCAGCAGGTGCCCGAGAGAAATGTCCACGAGGAGATGGAAGAGAGACCCCGATGATCTTTTCATCTGTCTTCACTATTCGTTGGAGAGAGTTGTGATCCGAAGCATTGCAATACCCGAACCAAACAGTGATGCAGCTGCTCAGGATGCTATCAATGGTTCCTCTGTAGAAGGTGGTGAGAATGAGAGGTGGCAGATGAACTTTCTTCAGTCTCCTCAGGAAATAGAGGCACTGGTGAGCTTTCCATCCATGCATCCATCCACCATCTTTACCCATGTTTTCCTTTTCAGGTCTTGTGGGTCACTGGTGACTATGTCCAGCAGTCACTGTGTGAGAGGTGGGGTCATCCTGGACAGGTCTCCAGTCCATCACAGGGACACATAGAGAGAAACGAGGCAAACAACCATTCACTCTCTCTCTCTCACCTAGGGACAATTTAGAGTAACCAATCAGACTAACATGCCTGTTTTTGGTCTATCTAAGGAAACTGGAGTACTCAGAGAAAACCCACGCATGCATGGAGAGAACATGTAAATTCCACCCAGAAAGGTCCCTGAATGGGATTTGATCTGATGACCTGCTCGCTGAAAGGCGACAGCTCTACCAACTGTGCCACTGTGCTGCCCTATTTGGCATAATCCAATATTTTAAATACATTTTAGATCAAAGCTTTGGGAAGGTCATTCCAATTGTTTGGTAGCTTGTTTCGTCCAATCAGAAACCTGCTGTGTGTAGGATTTCCTGCTTCCTCCTCCAACAACCTCTTTCAGCAGCTAATCAACGGATTAGCTACACCTGCTGCCAAGATTCTACACCTCTGCTCTACTTAAGCCACAAACTGACGCTCAGCCAACGCTCGAACATTAATTGCCTTGGGTAATACTGTGACAGCCGGTAAAATTCTTGGTTTGACTCATCTGCACTAACCTGTTTGCTTTCTTGCTAGTCCAGCTCTGCTCCTGTCCGTCCTGTGCATTGATCATCTCCTGCCTGTGTCTGGTTGCCAACCCTGCACACCAAAGTCATACTGAAGGACAACACTCTGACCATTCCACCATCTTCCATCTGCAATCAGTACCGTAATTACCTCATTGGACCTCCCACCGTCTCGGGCCACGGACTCCCATTGGACTCATATCTCCAAGGCCATCTGTAACCACATCTGACAGTAAGGCCAACCATTTGTTCATCATCTCAGTTGTTCAAAAGGATCAACCAGTTCCACGATATTCATCGCTCTCCTCTCTCTCTCTCTCTCCCACAGCCAAACCCATCCCCAGCGTTGTAAATAAACTATCATTTTTTTGTATTCCCTTGTCCTAGTGTTTTTGTCTGCCATTTTGGGGTCCTATTTATCAAACAATATGTTACTGTGACACGTTTATGACGACTGTCCTGTTGAAACACGCAAAAATGACCAGGTTTTAACCATCCAACTGGTGATTTGAGGTGATGTTGATGAATATTGACAAATATTGATGTAGACCTCTTTTGTCATTATTCCATTCAATTTGTTCAATCCAGTCCCACAACATGATGCTACCACCCCCATGCTTATTTGTCAGAGCAGTGTTCTTCAGTTTGAGAGCGTCACCCTGACTCTTCCAAACATTATTTGTTGTCATTGTGGCCAACTACTGCACTGTTTTATAAGACCATTAAAATACTTTCTCCAGGAGACGTTTGGTTTGCCCATGACTGCAGCTGCAATGTGTAGCTGAGCTTTTGGAGGAGGAGCTTATTTCTTTGTTGGTATATTTGCAATCCACATTAATGTTAAAATGACTTTATTGTGGGTAAAAACTCTGGTTCCTGAGTTGTTTTTGAGCAACCTAAGTAATTACTTTTTCTCTAAGGGTAATGGTTTGAGTGTGAAGAATTGTGCATATAAGAATCAAGGATGGAGACGCTCACAAAGACTTGAAGAAAAGCAAAGATTTATTAATGAAACAAAAAACAGTGAACTATTTACAAAGGAACTAAATTACAAAACAAAAAACTGACATGGCAGCAAAAACACATACACTAAGAAACAAATTCTCAAGGTGCGTATGAGAAGAAAACAAGTAAAATCAAAAAAGGTTCAATACAGAAACAACTGGACTTTATTTGTAAGAGGAAAATGTTTCGCTCTCTTTCTGGAGAGCTTTTGATTTATCATATTGCTTGTAAAAAAGAAAATAGTTGAATGAGATAACATATATATGTTGTGCCACTTTATGCATGGTTCCAACATCATGTCACACACCCTTTAAGGGCCTGTAGCATTCTGGATTTCAATTACTGAAGTCCAAATAAAAATTCAGCTAACTTCCATCATGTTTCAAATTGTATTTAACATTAGTAAGATAAATTCTGCATAGAATCAAAACAAACTACCATATTTCCCGCTGTACACATTGCACCGCCGTATAGGTTGCATCAGTCCAAATATGTTTAATAAAGTGGAAAAAACAAATGAGATGGATTGCCATATAAGTTGCATCTGTTATGCATCACCGCAGACATGTCATGTTTATTACGTGTCACGGCTGACAACCCAGAAATGTGGGCCAGTGTTGTGCTAAAAATTGATTGGCTGCCAAATGTCGACTGTGGGAGCATGCATGTGAGGGCTTTAACAAGAATTTAACAAGATTAACACTTAAAAACAATTATGTGTTTGCTCATAATTATATTAAAGGTGTATCTCAGTCTAAATTTTACTTAATAAATGCACTATAATGGTAAAATCAGCTGCATTTCAAAAGTATTTGCTGTCTCAGTGTTCCAGGAGCATGGAGATGGAGGAAATCAGGAAGGAGAAATGCTGAGCATTTCTTCAAAATTTAACAAGATAAGCACCTAAAACAATTATTTGTTTGCTCAATATTAAACAAAGGTGTGTCTCAGTTGAACTTTTATTTAATAAATGCACTTCAGTGGTCAAATTCTTGCATTTCACCGGGGCGGCACAATGAAATGAAGCTGATATGATGGTTGTTCCAGTCGTGATCCCAGAGCTGGATGAAGGTGGCAGGCTAAGTATAGCAAGCTGACTGTGTCATTAATAGCCACTTACCTATTAATGACACAATGGCATGCCATAATACTCCAGTGTCATCTAGCGGCTGAAAATGGTAGTGTTGAATATTTTCAGTGTCGAAATGAATGAAAATGGTCATATCAGCCACAAATTGGTTTATAATTATGGGAAAAAAACATAAATAAGTTGCTTCAGCATATAAGTTGCAGGGCATGGAAATTGTGAAAAAAAAAAAAAAAAAAAAAAAAAAAAAAGGCTTAAAAAAAGGCAGAAAAATGTGGTACATTAATACAACAATCCAAATGCATACAATTCATCCTGTACCATTTTTGCCAGTAGACACCACTGACATGCAGTGCAGCTTTTTTACATAGACATTTTTGACTATATTTACCATGTAATATGTTTTTGAAATATTTTATCACAACTTGTGTTAATTCAGAAATCAATAGAATATAGTCACATTTTTAAAATAAACATCATACCTTCACAGCCTGTCCTGATAATTTATATAGTCATATCATGATTATTTTTTAATTTGTTTATTTTTTGGTGTATATTTTACTGTAGGTTTGTGGTAAACGTGACTTAATGCTGAAAACGGGGAAGTCTTGGCGATAGAAATACATTTTATTTGAGCAGGGGTTTTAAAGGGTTACATAATAGTTCCATTAGCCACTGAATATATTAGTACTCTATTCTCTTTTTCAAGACAGCAATGAAGGTCAGGCATAAATGGCTCCATCTCCCTGTTTGAGCCCTAGAATCGCAGCTTAGCCACCGTTTGGGAACTGTCTCACATAAAAGACTTGGCCAACAATGCTGCTGCCCTATATAGACACACCAAACACAATGGTGGCTCGTTCAGAGCAGATCAAACCTGCACTGGCCGTTCCAGAGTTAAAAGGATACCCGTGAGCAAAATTAAGTATTTAAATACACAAGGGTTGCCATGGTAATGTCAGGTTTTCAGTCCTTTTATCTGGGTTCAATAGAGATTTATTAATGGCTTTTTGTTTTACTTAGCAATTTTTTTTAATCTCCTGCAGGTTTGCTCTTACCTGCAAATTTGGTTTTAGTTTAACCTGTGTTTATATAAAGTTTAACTTTCATTCAGGATTGGAGTTTCTTATCTATGTTAAAATGCAGCTGCAGAGTGTAATAGCATTATGAGTGACCATTACAATTGTTTTGTCATGAATTTGTACATATTTAGAATGTGCAGGAACAACCAGGGTCGATAACTTGCTTTGTTTGACTTCAGTCAAGTCAAGTCAGATTTATTTAGCATATTTAAAACAGAAACTGTTACCAAAGTGCTTAACAAAAAGATCACTGCATCAAATAAAAAGTAACAAGATATATTTACAGCACAGGGAACAAAATCTAGACACACAAAACATAATTAGAAACCATGAAATGGTAAATCAGATCACCTTGTGTCAAATGTCAAGGAATAACAACAAAAGCATAAACTCAGTCAGAAAGAATGAAATGCAAAACTGAATCTAAAGCCGATCCAGTCATTAGGATCAGATGAGCTGGATAAACTTGTTAAATCCTGCTTTGTCGTTCAAGCATGATGTTAATACAACTGTTTGTGCCAGAAAAAAACTATATATTTTTGGTTCTCCTCATGCATGTTCAACAATCCACGTATAAATCTTAACAAGGTCGAATCAAGTCCTCTGCATGGATTGTTCTTTGTTGAAACGTTTCGTCTTTTATCCAAGAGACTTCTGTTTGAGGAGCTGCAACAAACTCAGTTTTATAAACGGCACCTTTGCATTGTGGATCGACCACTTTGCTGGTGACATTCAGAACTAGCTGTTCACATGTAAAACTAGGCCCATCAGCCTAATGACAGATTGTTAGTGCCCTGATGGCTGCTTGTTATTCACATAGGGCTGAGTGATACTTGCAAAAACAGCATTGGAAGAGAGTGGGGCAGTTGAACATGGAGGCCTCCGCCCCTGTTTAATGATGGACCTGGATGGAACGATGGATATAATAGATGATAAAGATGATGGAACTTTTGTTTGTCTTTTTTCTAAAGATTAAAATTAAGCTTAAAAGTTAATTACATCAGAGTTTTACCAGAACTGTGTCGACCAAATAAACAAACGACAACAAAAAACAAACTAGTTGGTGCAAAAAGACTGAACTTGGACAAATATGAAGATCTTCAGACTGTTAGTCAGTTTAAACCAATATACAGGTAGTCCCCGAATTACGAACGAGCTCCGTTCCTACGGCCCGTTCGCAACTCGATTTGCCGTAAGTCGGAGCTCAACCCACGTGGCGGCCGTAACTCCGGATTTTCGGCCGTAACTCGGAGCGCTACCCACGTGGCGGCCGTAAACGTAGTTTTAAACACGTTTTTTCAATGTAACACAACAACAGCATACTTAGAACGCTGTTTTAATGTGTTTCCAAGCAGTTAGCTAACAAAATACCCACAAAAAAATCGAAAAAAAAACATAAAATGCTGCATAAAAAAAGACAACGTAAGGTGTGATGACGTCACTGGGGGCGGCACCGTAAGTCCGAAATGCCGTAAGTCGGTGACTGCCTGTATTTAAATTTAAATTGTAGAGAAGAGAAGTGCAGCAGGACATCAGAGGATGTCACACAGCTTCAGCTCTGCAGCACGGAGCAGAAATGTACTTCTTGTTACACTGAAACAACTGAACATGAAGTTCTAAAATAATTAAAAATATCTTTTAACACTTTTATATTTTGTGATTATGATGATTTTACAATGTGACATACTTTGAATTTTAAGTTGGAAGACAAAAGTTGATTGCTGCATTTGGACAGCAAAGGTTAAGTCTTCGCAAATGAAATTCAGAAATGTGTGTGTGGCAGGAGGAGATCAGCTGATCAGCTGCAGGAGGGAGCTTCCCCTTCACGTGTGGGCTGCACACATGGTGCAAAATCATTTAAAATAATGTATTTTAAATAAACAACTCATGTCTCATCCAACAATCAGCCAGTTGTGTCATGTTCAATCTTACTTTGAAAAACTGAGATATAGTGAATCTGCAAAAAATGTACCTCGAAGTAGCGAGGGACTACTGCATAAAAATTTTCAGTAAAATATGTAAGATAAAAAACTTTATTCTACCAATATGTTTAGTTTGTAAAATGTAAATTTATAGAAGTGTTGAAAAACAAGATAGTGCAAACAAAGTACTGTTGATGTCTCACACACTCTTCAGAATGTGTACCATGAGGCAACTGTATGTGCAGTTTACGTCAAAAGACAAACGCCCAATTCACACATTATGCTTCATCACTGGATCAAACCCAAGTCGAATAATTTGATGAGGCATCAGAGGGACGGGCACTAAACACGCCAATCACATGAAACAACATGTGAACGGACCAGCAAGGCTCATCATATTAGCAGAAATAAAAACAAGAGCTGGGGGTCTCTGACCCTGATCAGAACAGTCCAATAATATTTTGTGCTGACAGCTATAATCTACTTGTTGACAATTCAAACCCAGTGAGTTTTATAAAAGCAACATCGCAGCTAAAAGGTGGTGTTTTCCTTGGCTGCCAGTCCAGCCTTCCTCAAAGTCTAACAGCCAGTTTTTATTCTTAAAACGACAAAACGAAAAAAACCATCACAGATAAATGTGGTGAGAACGAGAGATAAGAGACAGAAGAAGGGAGAGAGGGGAAGGAGAAGCGACAGACGGACATGGATGAGAGGGTGAATGACACATACTTGGCCTCGTCGACCACTTCCACCTCTGCCTGAGTCGTTATCGGAGCGTTGGAATGAGCGAGAGGATCGTCTGCATTCAGCTCCCCGTTGGTTGAACTGACCACCTGCAGCACAGAGCGGAGTTACTTCAGACTGAGCCCAGAAACACATGAACAGAACAGACACCTGCGCTCCCGTCTAGTGCTCTCTCCACAAAGAATATATTTCTTCTAGAGTAATGCCAATCTGAACAAAAACCTGCCATCAACTAAGTTAGTCTGGAATATTTCAGTTAACATTCTTACAAACCTATACCTTTTGTTACTCCAAATCAAAGTATAACTATGTTACAATTTAGCCTCATTAATGTGGGAAAATATTGAAAATATAAAGGAACAAATATTGACACCTCAAACATGTTCAGATAAAAACCTATACATCAATAGCTGCATCATTGCCATGTATAATAAAACTTGAGTAACTACACTAACACAAAGAGTTGTGCAAAAACTGAACTCATTCCTAGAATGAACTTAGACTTGGACACATTTGAACATTAACCCGTGTGATTTTTGCCTCCCTGCAGATAAAACTGACGAGTCTGAAAAAAACAAAACGTTTACAATGATTTATGCTGTGAGTCTGTTAGAAAATGCTATAAGAGCAAATATTGTGCAATCTTTTTTTAAAGGAAATGAACAACTAAAAAGCAACCTTTAAGTAATTAAACCAGAGTTTGAGATGAGAATCGGGCTATTTTCTTTCCTCAGATCATGCTGGTGAAGATTCTCCGTCATCCAGGACATGATAAAATCAAAAAAACGTTCAATACAAAAACAACTGGACTTTATTTGTAACAGAAGACGTTTATTACAGCGAGGACTGTCCAGACCTCTACAATGGGGAAACTAAACAGCCTCTTCACAGACAAATGTCTCAACACAGGAGAACCACCTCCTCTGGACAAAACTCAGCTGTTCACCTCCACCTCAAGGACAAGGGACACTCTTTTGAGGACCAGAATGTGCACATTTTGGACCGAGAGCACAGGTGGTTTGAGAGGGGTGTGAAGGAAGCTGTTTATTTTAAGTGAGAAAAACCTTCTCTTAACAGAGGAGGAGGTCTCAGGTTCCAACTTTCAAAAACGTATAATGCAGCATTAGGTCTGATTCCCAGATGATTTTCACACTTGATGCGAACAGAGGAGCCTCATCTGTGAATTAGACTAAGAAAGACCTTGTTACGGCCGGCTAAGACCGAACACATTTAATGGACGCCGGACACAAAAGAAGGTTAAAAAAAAGTTTTATTTTCACTTTCTTAATTCAATCCATTCAGTCAGCTGGCGAAGTCCTCACGCTCCTCCCTCCTGGTCTGGAGCACACCTTCTTCTGGCCCCGCATCACAAAACAAAAGTAAAGAAAACAAAAGGTGGACCTGGTGAGAGTGCCCAAAATGAAAATAACGTCGCCTGAACAGGGCCAACCCTATACAGGGCCGTCGAAGCCTATCAGGCGACGGGGCTACCAAACCAAAACTCCTTCTATAATTTCAAATGAAACGAAAAAGAGGACTACCAAACTCACCCGGTCAGCAAAAGCTCTAAGCAATAATAAGAGTGAACAATAAATCCCTCACAACAGCTTGACCCTCCATGGTAAGCCACATCTACTCAATATAGCCTCTCAAGCGAGCCAACACGGCTCACCCTCCAGTCTAGGCAGGATTGGAAATCCTCCAGGCAATCCAAGATGCTTCAAACACACTTTAGTGAACTAGAATCCTCACAAGCATGCACCAGCTCGTCCACAACTCACCAACGGAGCTCAATTCACAAACAGCCAAGGGTGGGTGGAGAACACTACAGTGGACCACGGCACAAAACAGCACAGCAGATTCTTTTAACAAAACCTCTGAGCCAAAAACCTCCGCAGCCTCTGTGAGACGCAGCCTGAGCTTATATGGGAGCGATCCACAGCACCTCCAGCCTGAACACTCAAGCCTGACTAAAATCAGTCTAATTAAAATGGGTGTGTCCAATAAGAAAGAGTGAGACAGCAGCCAACATCAACAAAACATGACATGTGTCAAAATATGCACCCCCAGGATACATAACACCCCCATCGCCAGCTTATTTTTTAATGGGGGAAATGTAGGTATGTTATGAAACATACCACATTTCTCCATACAAAAACAACTGGGCAGGCCACTCAGAAGCGCGAGAGCGCATCAGCCACAACATTGTCCTTACCTCTGATGTGAGAGATGGAGATATTAAAAGGCTGTAGTTGCAAAGACCAACTCATCAGGCGGCAATTTTTATTGCACATTCTATACAGAAAAGTAAGTGGGTTGTGGTCAGTGTAAACAACCATGGGGTCACAAGAACCTCCAATATACACCTCAAAATGTTCTAAAGCCAATATCAAAGCTAAGGCTTCCTTCTCAATAGTTGAGTACCGTTTTTGACATTTATTCAGTTTTTTTTTTAGAAAAGTAGGATACTGGGTGATCAATTCCATCAGCACCTTCCTGAATGAGGATAGCTCTGACGCCAGAGTCACAAGCATCCACAGCCAGCTTAAAAGGAACGTCAAACCTCGGCGCAGCTAGCACAAGAGCCATTGTTAACAGCCTTTTGGTTTGCTCATACGCCGTTTGGCAATGCTCAGACCAGGTAAAAGCCACTTTTGGTCTAAGCAGGTCTGTTAATGGGGCTGCTACGGAGGAGAAGTTTTTGCAAACCCCCCTGTAGTATCCTACCATAGCTAGGTACTGTCTCAACTCAGTACGATTTGAGGGGATTGGAACAGATAATTTCACTTCCACTTTCGCCTCTATGGGACGTACTTGACCACCTCCAACTTCCTTGCCTAAGTATGTCACTGTGGCATGGCCAAATTGACATTTAGATAAGTTCACTGTTAATTGTGCATCTTTTAAATGAACAAAAACGACCTGCAAATGTTTTAAATGTTCATCCCATGTGTCAGAGAATATCATGACATCATCAAGATAAGCTTCACAAAACTCTAATCCTGACAAGACAATGTTCATCAACCTTTGAAAGGTGGCAGGAGCGTTACACATGCCAAAAGCCATCACTGTATACTGTAAAAATTTGTCGGGTGTGACAAATGCAGAGATCTCCTGACCATGCTCGGTTAATGGTACTTGCCAATATCCTTTTAACAAATCTAGTTTTGTCACAAATCGTGCAGCTCTCACGTAGTCCACACAGTCTTCCATCCTAAGTAAAAGGTAACAAACCGGTTTTGTCACTGCATTAACTTTTCTGAAATCTGTGCAAAATCTATCACCACCAGTGTTTTTACTAGCGAGTAAACATGGCGAGCTCCACGCACTACTGCTCGGTACTGCCAAACCGTTATCCAACATATTCCCCACTTGTTCATTCAACCGTTGTCGTTTTTCTGGGTTTACCCGGTATGGATGTTGTTTAATCGGTCTAGTCTCACCCACATCACTATCATGCTTGATCACATTGGTCCTAGAAGGGACGTCAGTAAACAGACAGGCAATTGAAATAACCAACTGTTTTAAATCTTCTCTCTTAGAACCATCAAGATGTGAAAATAACAAGTCTGGGTTCTGCAAGTAGTGTGAGTTAGAGAGCTTTCCTTCTATGGTTGCCGGAGGAGAACTGTCCGTTTAGTTTTCAACACCGGAGAGCTCCTCTTTGTTCTCTACAGAGTCAGTCACTCTGTTAACACAGCAAAGGGTTTCCACTTCCAAGTCTGCTCGTTCAATATAAGGTTTGATCATGTTAACGTGGCATAATCTGGAACCACGTCTTTTGTCTGGAGTGGATACTATGTAATCACGATCAGACACTTTTTGTTTAACCACATATGGTCCACTGTAACGAGGGGAGTAAAGTTAACACTTTATCTCCAGGTTTAAATGTTCTCTGCACAGCTTTTCTATCAAACATCGCCTTCATTTTTGCTTGTGCATAAAGCATATTGCTCTGTGCTATTTCACGCGCCTGTTTTAGCCTAAAACAGAAATTACTGACATAATGCCCTGATGCATGCTCAATAATCCAGGTAGAAAAATCTAAAAAAGTTAAGTCTGGTCCTCTGGACATTCAAAAGACAAAACAAAACAAAAAATTGTAGACTTATAAGACTGAGCTGAACACAGCTCCTCTGACTGAAGAAGTCTTTCAGACGAAAGACAAAACGTTTCTACAGTTTTTTTATTTTGTTTTGTTTTTTGAATGTCCAGAGGACCAGGCTTAACTTTTTTAAGATACTAACAGGAAAACTCTTGCGTGAATGCTGACTCAGCACTCACACAATTAAGAGGTTCAGAATTAGGACAGAATTTCTGAGCATCACAGGGTTTTAAATGTTGGGTAAAACGTAAAAAGTTGTGAAGAACTTTGCAGGAGCAAAATAAAGAGAATAAACACATTGTTAGTGCAAACTGTGCACCGTTTGCGCTCCTTGGTGATTTTCTCCCATGCCTTTGGTAACAGGGTAAGGATGACTTGCGGCAGGATGCAGTGATGCAGCAGGTCTTCAGCATGTGCTCCATGCTGCTGCAGCGAAACACCGACACTCGCAAGAGGAAGCTGAACATCAGACGATACAAGGTGACCACTGATTCCCAAAAAGAAAGCTCAAGTCAGGAATAAGTCTATTTTTTAATTATTGTTTTTGCTTGCAAGCTGTTATTTTGTCCTGAAATACGACATCAGACCTTCTCTTATGTTGACTTTCATCCTTGAATATCAGGTGGTGCCATTCTCACAGTGCAGTGGGGTGTTGGAGTGGTGCTCTGGCACGGTACCCATTGGGGAGTTCTTGGTGGATCCTAACAAAGGAGCTCACAAACGCTTCAGACCACAGGACTGGACCGGCATGGCTTGCCGCAAGAAAATGATGGTATATAAAAAAAAACTGTGTGCCTGATATGTTATAAAGAAAAAAAAACTGCTGGTAAGAACATATGAACCTGAATCAATTGCAGAGAAAATAGAAGCTTCCCTCTAAAGAATACATATTGCCCACTGCCTTGCATGCCAGATATTTAAACAGGAATCTTTGCTTTGTGACTGACAGAACTTTAAACAATTTTTATATACAGGGAGTCCCCGGTATCCAGCCGAGTTCCGTTCTACCGGCCCGGCCGGATACCGATTCGGCCGGTTACCGGAACCGGCTCCCGGTGCGGCGAAAAT
>JARVGQ010065127.1:0-12334 GCA_031762355.1 Hypsolebias martinsi | reverse complement strand
CTGTTCCCTGTTCTCACCACAGATCACAATGTCATCTGCAAACATCATAGTCCATGGGGATTCCTGCCTGACCTCTTCTTAACACAATCAATTGTTAAAATGATTCCCATGCACAAATGGTAATTAATATAGCACAGCAGATTTTTTAAATACTGAACAACTACTAAATCCTTTTCATGACTCATCTATATTTGTTAGACATGAATAAATAAATAAAATAACATGTCAGTAAACTGTTTAGTTTTCACTTTGATTTAAAACAACTGTTCCTCAATCATAGTAACTGTTTAATTAGTTTAGAAAAATTATTCAGCTAAGACAGATGCAATAAATACAGTATCAGTATTCCCAAGATTGTTATCCTTAATTAGATATATTTTATTAATTGGCTTTTTTATGTATGTGAATGTTTCTGTTCAGTGCCCTTAGACGACTTCTGTTGTGATTTGGTGATGTTAATAAACTGAACTGAAAACAAATAAAAGCCCCAAATAAATAATTGTCGAACCAAGTCATAGTAACTAGAAACTGCAGTCACTTGGAAAAAAAAAAAAAGATAATGTCCATTTAAATCTGGCTTTACAATGTTTCTCTATATTTGCCTCAAGTAGTTAAATGTGTGTTAAAGAAAGTTTAGGTATTTTACAGGTAAAATAACAAGCACGTGGCATACAGTATTTTACCTTCGGCAGCCATTAGATCTCAGTGCATTCAAGATGCATCTTTGCTTCATTCACACTTGGAGTTAACCGCCCACTTGTGTTCAAGTTACTCAAGATGCATGTTAATGGCAGGTGTGAACAGGACCTGTAAGACTGACCCCATTAGATAGCGCTCTGGTTTTTACCTGCAAAAGTAATCCTTTCCCCTAGACATGAAGGTAGCATTGTTCCGACACGGAGATGGGCTGCACATGCTCTGTTGCCTCCTGCATTCTGGGACCAAGGCACCATCTGCACAAACACACCCAGAGACCTGTGCATAAAAAAATAAAAAAATAAAAATAAAAAATAAAAATATCACAGTCAACTATCAACTTCAGGAAAAAAAAAAAAACATGTATTGCACAAATGTACACTAGATCACTAATTATAGGAGCTTTGTCAATTTAAATCTGTGCCTTGCCACAAACAACTCTAAAATAATCTGATAACATGCAGAAACAAAACTAAATGAAGTATCATCAAGTAAATTTTAAGCCTATTGCATGAAAATACCTAAATGATTATCAAATAAATACCTACGGTAAATAGCATTGATGAATATGTCAGTGTTCCCTGGTCAGCTGACACCTGTTCCCCCTGTGCATGCTTAGGTTTTCTCTGGGTACGTTGTTTTCTCCTCAGACCAAAATTGTTCATGTTTGGATAATTAGTAGCTCAAATGGGTCTGGGGTCAGAGAGGAGGTAGAGGCAGGGCAGGCGACTCGGGACACAAAAGTCGCAGGTTCGATCCCCAGCCACAAATTGTGGTGTCTCTGAGCAAGACACCTAATCCCCAATTGCTCCCCGGGTGCTTACATAGCTCCCACTGCTCCACTTTGGTGTGTCCCAGGTGTGATGGGTTAAATGTAGAGAACCAATTCTGCCATTGTATGGGAACATACAACGATGACAATGCATAGCACTTTTTATTTTTTATTGTCTCTAGCTGTGAGTGAGTCTGTAAATGGTTGTCTTGTTTGTCTCTGAAATGGACCTATCTGTCCAGGGTGCATTCCCCCCCACACACATAGTAACTGCTGGAAAAAGGCACAGTTCCCTCATGACCCGTAAAAGTAAAAGATGCACAAAATGGATGGATGAGTTTGATCTCAGTGGAGAAAAACATGGTTTTGTTTTTAGTTTTGTTGTCGCTTGTTAAAAGAATTCTAACAAATGAAGGATTTAAACAGTAAGTAACAGTGTTTCTACAAGCATGGTGCCCCATCCTGTCAGAGCCAAGCGCCCTGCCAACTAAACACCCCCCCCCCCCCCAACCCCGTAAGGCTAAGCTAGCGGTGTGCAATACAGACGCGCTAGCTGCAAAGCTGACTATGGAGGTAGCCGTGCGCCTCCCTCACGCTGAGCTGTCGTCTCGAGCCGTCCCGTCCCCCCGCTCGAAACTAGCAGCACCCAACACAGACATGTCTCCGTCTCCATCCCCACACCCGTCGACAAAAATCACTGAATATATCAGCGCCCTGCCAAGGCAAGTAAACTAGGAGAAACACTGAGTAATACATCAAATAATCACAAAACTCAGAGAAGCTCTAAACAACGTAGAGGTCGGAAAAAAAGACTTCAAAAAGTCGGTGGTGTTCTAGAGATGCTGCCCTGAAAACGGGTCTTGTTTTTACCTGCATGAGCGCAGAATGATTCCTGAAAACTACTGATACCTTACTGCATTTAACAATGTTAAAACAGTCACCAAGAGGGAGACACATAAATGGATGTCTGATGTGATCCCGCTTTTTTGGACCTTGGCTCATTTAAGATTGACTCGAGTCCAAAACGATTCACTTGATTTAAAAACAAATTATCATGTCGGTTCTGAAATTATGGGAGCTGCAACATTCAGGCAAAATTAGAGGGACATCTTGTGTTTAGTTCAAAGTTTAAAATCAAGTGTGATAAATGGTATGTGGGTGCATAGATATACAATTATTATATAAACACTTGTAACAGTGATGCCATTTATTTTGAATTATTAACCCATTTGTCATATGGCACGACAAAACAGATATTATTTCAACTAAGGTCTGCTTGTGGTGGACTAAATTAACAGTTTATTGTATGCAAGAAATTAAACTATAAAAGTATTTGCAGAAATATTTAATTATGGGAAAACCAAGCTTATTTTATGATTTTCTTTCAACTGATAACTTCAAAACACTTTTCATTTAGCCTTTAAACTTAAAAAAAAATATGTAACTAAACTTTGAGCTTTTAATTTCGAGAATAGGTGATGCAACATAATGATAATTGTACATTATAAAAACAAATATCAGCCAGCCTAAATAGTTGAAGTTTACTTTTTTTTTTTTTAAAGAAAACTGTAACTTTTTTTTTTTTGAAGAATTTTCATGCATTTATTAGATCATCCTAATTTGAATCATTTCAGTAACTTAGATTTTATTACATATTTAGTTGATTATGAGCAGGTGCAGAATTAAGACTACAAACTTCTTTTACAACAACAGCCAATCAGTGTTTTTTATACATGTCCCTTTTAGTTTGCTTACCTTACAGTGGGGCTGTGTGAAATTGTTTTGCACTTTACAAAAGTGTAGAAAACAACGGTCACACTGAGAGACAATTAGAGGACGTGTGTTTCCTCTAGAGAGCCCTCCATTCAAAACACCACCATCTTTGCAAAATGTATGTACACAATAACATTCGCAGTGAAAGGTGAAAATTGCAGCAGGCATCCAATTACCAAAAGGTTTTGATGAGAGCCATTTCAAGCTGACACTTAAATATGCACAGGGTCATTTAATCAAAATGTTAGAGAGAGCAGCCACTCCTTCCCTCTGCTCATCTTCTGCAGGAAATATTAATTGCTACCGCAGCCCTCAGGATGGAGTCATTCGATCTTGTTTTGGGACACTATTAATTTCCATATGCCATATCTTGTTTACGCCCCGCTGAGATAAAACAAATAAGAGAAATGAAGTCCTCACATGCTCCCCCGCAGTGCAATTTTGTTCCCCCTGACATGAACGCAATGCGCAGTCCAAGCCAACTTGAGAGTCCAGACAGTGACAAAGGAATCCTTCGGGGGTTTCTGCACACTGCCCACCATTTCTGCATGGATTTGGGTCACACGGGGTTTTCTTCTTCTCACATGGTGGACCTACAAATAGTATAACAAAGAAGATTAGATTTTTAGACAGTATAAAAGCGCCACTGTACAAAAGCCTATCTAATGTCATTTTTTACTGCTTATTCAACCACATGTTTATTGTGTGAATATTTATGAAGCATTCACACTATTATCATCCACTTTTCTTATGTATATTTTTCAGCGTGATTCTTATCCCGCAGGTTTCAAATGATTTCAGCAAATCAAATATCAAAACGTTCAGCTCTTTCAGGACAATATAGCTACTTTTGGTATTGGTGCATCTTTAGCTTTTTGAAATATTTAGCCTTTTCTATCACTTTATTTCCTCATAGAAAATGATTTGAGCTCATTTTACATCCTTCATATCTTTAGATGTGTTTACAACCTTTTACTGCCCCTTTCACATTTCATTCTGGTTCAGCTTCTTTCAGCTTCCTTGTGCAAATGTAAACATTTTTCAGCTACTTTCAACTATTTTCAGCTGTTTTTCCAGTTGTTTTTTTGCTCCTTTCTGATTATTTCTGCTAACTACATTTTCGTGCATCTTTTAACTTCTTTATGCTAATTTCAGTTTGTTATGCTCCTTTCAGTATATTTCTGCAATTTTCAGCTTTTTCTGCCATTTCAGCAACTATTTAGCTGTTTTTATGCTAATTTAAGCTTTTCAGCTAATTCCACATTATTTTGCACTCGTTTAATCTTTCATTAGTCTAATTCAGCAAAAATGTGCTCTCCACATCCTTCTTGTAATTTCAGTTTTTAGCTACTTTCAGCAGTTTTTTTTTGTTGTTGATAATTTCAACTTTATTCAGATAATTTCCACTTTGTTGTTCTTCTTTCAGCTTAATTGGGCAAACCTGTGTTCATTCTGCTTTCTTCTGCTAATTTAAGCTTGAGCTACCCTTTCAGCTACCTTTTTTAGCATTTTTTTTAGCTAATTTCAGCCGTTTTTGGACAAATTTAAGCTTTTCCTGTAATTTCTGTTACTTTCGACCTAGTTAACTTATTTATGCAAATTTTAGCTTGCTCTGCTCTTTTCAGATTTTTTCTGCTAGTTAAGCTTTTTCTGCTATTTCAACTAGTATTTAGCTGTTCTGTGCTAAATTTAACTTTTTCTACTAATTCCACATTTTTTACCATATTTCAGCTCCTTCCAATTTCTTCTTATAGCTTATGTTTCTTTCTGCCTTTTCAGCTACTTTCCAGCAATATTTTTTTCATAGATGTGGCTTTTTTATAGCTAATTTTCTATTTTTGTGCTTTTTTATTATTTAAATCTACTTCAGCAAAAATGTGTTATTTCTGCTTTCTTCTTAGGCTTGTTCTTCCATTTCAGCTACAATTTCAGCGTGTTTTTTTAGCTAATTTAAGCTGTTTTCAGCAACGTCTTCAGCAATAAGCATTCACAATGCATTTACACAGGAAATGCAATTGCTCTAGTTTATTTTAAAGTCTAAGGTTGCAAATAAAATTTGTGAATCAGTTCAAAGCAAAATCATTACTGATAAGATATTACCATCATTGCTTCTAATCCATGAGCGAGGACTGGTTGATGTTTGTTTAAAATCTCAACATTGTGCATGTACCATTTGTTTTTCCAAGATATATTTTCATTTTGCTCTCTGTTTGCCAAGACTCTTTTTTTAGAGCCAAGTATAATAAAACAGTGGAGATGTAATAAACCAAAAGGTTCATGCCACCACAGGTTATAAGTCATCATAAAGCAGAAGGCAATTAGCCAGCAACACAGCTGATTTCAAACTATTTTCAAATAAAATAATTTTCAACCCGGCTGAAACCACTACACAATTTTATTCTAAATGTTGTGGAACAATAACAGCAGTGTAACCAGATGCACTGTAATGCAGCAGTGACATTGTGTGCAAAAGATAAAATTAGACTAAATTCACTGCAGGTTCAAGGTGAATAGAAAATTTGATGTTAATCCCTAGTGAGGGGTTTTTTTTTTTTTCTTTTTTCTTTTTTGGCTGTGCGTTCATCACACACTGCCTACACATTTATCTTTCCAGTGACTCTTTCTTTGCATATTCTCTTTAATCCCCCTGCTGATACGAGCGCTCATGTCCCAGAGGCTCCTCGCAGCCTCCTCTGTGGGCATCAATCTTACTGTATACAACTTCAGGGTTTGCTTTTGCATCACCTCGATTTTACAAGTTTCTCAAACTGGTTCACTAAAAGCTGCGCCGATTCAACTGTTTCGTGACATTTTTATTTATGACATGACGATAAGATGCTCTCAGGAGATGTCTTAATACTTTTGTTCCCCAGCGTTCATAGTTCAGTCACATCGTCACGTCTTTTTACAAAACAGCAGTGTAAATATCTACATAAATTATTTAACGGGGGGTAACATTTGAACATTTGAAGTTTAAATTAACATTTCAAAATTTGATCTTACCCCAAACAACTTCATAAAAAATAATTAACAAATGGCACCAAGTGACTAAAGCCCAATAAATATGGTAATACTTTGCAACAAATACTCAAGAGATAGTCAAAAAGAGAGTCAAATCCAAAGAAAATCTTATTTGAAACATCCCAAGAGTTTGAATCATTATTCTGTTCGCATAAGCTCTGGCCTATGAGGGCAGTCGGCAGAGGAGCAGCCACTAAATTCCCACTGATTAATGAGCCAACTGCAACAGAGAGCTAGAGGAAACGCAGAACTCACAAGAAGCTTATGGGACAGCAGGACACAATGACTATGCAAATTCGTCCACGGGACCCTGTTTTCTTTCGAGGGCATTGCCAGCTAAAGCAAAGTTAGACACCTGCCCAGACAAAGGAAGATGTGACTCATTCTTTTTTTTTTTTTTTTTTTTTTTTTGTGCAAATTATAAAAATTGTTCATTTCGAATGGAAGCTGGCTATTTTTTAACGATGTTGGCTCTTTTCTACGACGGAGCTCTAGGCCCACGCAAAGAAAAAAAAAAATTGCCTCTCTAAGAAAAAAAAAAAGTACAATACGAACGAAAAAGCAGTCTTACAACTGCAGTAAAAAGATGAATGATAAAGTGAAGCTGTATGGCATTATTGCACTGATGGATTTAGTTGTGACAGAAGCATATTTCACAAACAGTGACCCAAACGTGATCGTGGACTGCTTCATAAACACAGGGACTCACATTGGAGGCTGTCCACACAGCATAGACATATGAACATAGATGCCTCTTTGAGCGGGCTGGCCCGCTGCAGCATCCGCCATTTTGAATGTGGCAGATCTGCTTGTCAACTAATACAAGGAAATGGACTGAAATTCATAAAGCACCGTTTTATAAAGTGTTTTAAGTTAATGCCTGTCATTCACACACACACATATAAGGAAAACAGACACCAACAATAACATTTATAACTTTTGACGCGATTATTAAAAATGTTTACTCCTTAAAATTTTTAGGTTATAGGTAAGCACTAAACCAATGTACTCTTTTGAGTGTTTACAACAGCTAACGTGTGTGACAGCACTATTACTGTGGTGATACATTTAGAAATAGTCATATTTAACATTAAATATGTGTTTATAATAACCATGTCCTGAAATGTAGATGTGACATGTGGATTTTCTGAATAAAGAAGACTAACATTCACATTTAACTGATTTTGATTAATCACATCCATGAACATATAAACACCAATATATCTTAACAAGAGTTGTGGGATATTGTGTGTGTGTGTGCATATATATATATATATATATATATATATATATGTAGAAGAACAGTCTTGTTCAACTTTTTCCATGTTGCCACTGTGAGGCATCTTCTATCTATTGCTTCACTTTTTCCACATTCAAAATGGCGGCGATGTGGACGTACAATTCAGTTCTCAATGAGGCGTCTAAATATATATGTCTATGGTCCACACCAGATGCGAGCTGCCGCCCCAGGACATATTACAAATTTATTCTTGTAATATTATCAATTTTTCTCTTAATATTTCTACCTTATTCTCGTAATTTTATGACTTTTTGTAAAAAAAAGAAAAAAAAAAAATTCTTAGCGTGGCTCTAAATCTTTTCTGTCATACCTTCTCCTGGCTTTTTTTTTTTTTGTTTTTGTTTGTTTGTTTTTTTTTAGCATCGCTTTATAGACACCACGGGAAACTGTACAGAAATGTGTAACATAATTTAAGTACAAGAATGTACGGCCTTAAAAATATACAGATTGTAGATGGTTTGGAAACTCAATAACATGTAAAAGCTGTAATTTGCTCGTTTGTTTAAACATTTAATTAAAAGGACAGCTGCAGTTACGTTTAGTGTTTTTACTCATCAACCCCACCGTATTGAGAAAACATAAAAAAATCTATAATTTGATGCTAGCTACACACATGGGAGATGTATGGAAAAAAATATATATACCATATATATATTTTTTTTTATTTAACATTTTTATTTCCAGTTCTTATTAATTTAATAACCAGAGACACTAATTGTTGCAGTGTAACAAGTGGATTCAGTTCATTTTTGCTGAATAAAATACTTATTTCAGCTACCCAACACTTTGAGGTCACAGCCGTATTCGCTCCTCTTTGTGATGATTTATACATTTTCATTAAGAGACAGTTCTGCACTGCAGGCAGGCCAGTCAATCACAACACAATCTGTATCTATGAAGCCAAACTCTCATAAGTCATGCAAAATGAGGTCTGGCATTGTACTGACAAAATAACTACAGACCTCCAGGGAAGAGAACTACACTGGAATTAGGATGTTGCAGTTCCTGCGGGACCCAAAGCAAATTTCACAAGAGTGGGTGGTTTTAATGTTGCTACAGGAAGAAGTGTGCAGTTAGCAAAAAAAAAATGTGCATGCAGTGCCATGCCCAACGATGCAGCTCAGTTTCATCAGAGGTGGTAGACGTTGCACCTTTTACTGATGACAGTCCTTCTCGATGATGATAGAGTCTGAGCTCTAAAAAAGAAAAAGAAAGGGATTCATGTGACCACAGGACACGTGTCCTTTGTCTTTGTGTCAAACTGAAATGCACTTCAGATGAAGAACTATGTGCAGAGCGGAATCACAGTTTTCATTTTTGGTGTTACAGTTTCAAATGCCACCTGAAATCTTGAAGGTCATGTGCATTCTTCTAGCTATTTCACAATTAAATTTTCTCTGATTCCATAAATCTTTTCAAAGTAGTCAAAATTTAAGAAAAGAAAATATGGGTTTTAAAGATTTGGGAAAGAGATGGTATTTATTTTTTAATATATAGGTTGTCCTCGGGTTACGACGATCTCGTCTTACAACGTTTCAACGTTACGACGCATCTCCCTTATTCAAGTTACGCGGTTACGTCGGTTTTTACGTCAGTTTTAACGTTGGTTTTTAGGTCGGTTTTACGACAGTTTTACGACGTTAAACGTCGTAATGCGGCGGCGGAAGAATACAGTACGCGGTGCAGCGGCGGAGGAATACAGTACTGTACGCAGGAGTATGGCATTACTAGCATCCCAGTAGGCCATTAGCCCTTCGTTAGCCCTTCATTATGGCTCCCAAAATGCAAGGAGGACTATTCTGATGGCAGTGCATCAAGGAAAAGGAAGGCCATCACCATGGACTTGCGTCGAAAATCGGTTTACGCGCTTGGTAAAACAGGTACGTCACATTTATTTACGTACGTTCATTATTTACGTCAAATTCGGTTTACGCCGCCGCATGAGACCGGATCTACGTCGTAAGTCAAGGACTACCTGTATTTGGACTGATGCAACTTACAGGGTGTTGCAATGTGTACGGCGTAAAATACGGTAAGTAGCTAACTTAAGAAATAAAAAAACTAAGCTGCAGATTAAAATAGCTGGTAATTAAATAGAAAAAAAAAATGATCAGAATTTTTGATTGATCAAAAACAGCTTTAAAATTACAGAACAGAGCAATAGCCTTTGCTCATTTAAAGTTCTTAACATGACAAGATTTTATTAAAGGCAGACTTTTATTTTTATTTTTCAGATTCTTATAAGATTGACTTTTCAGGACACTAATGTATGTCATGAAGTTGCATAAACAACAAGCTAGAAGGAACAGGTTAAGAATCTGGTCAGTCAAATTCTGGTGCTGAGATGAGAGAAAGCTGTATACGTACACAATAAAATAAATTGATCGACAGATAAAAACTATGTCTCCCAAAGTGGAAATTTACCAATCTGCTAATGACTGATAGAAACTGGTTTCCTACAGGAAGTCCACCCTACTTGTATCTTTAGCCTCCTGAGGCCCTGCGTCCACATATGGACGTTACATTTTGGCTTTGCTGCACCTTATACTTCACTCTGTTCAATAGTGTGTTAGACTTTGCTAATGTGTTATGTTGTAAAATAAGCCTATTGTCCCCATCTGAGGACTTTTTTCTAACAAAAGTATGTCATAACCATGTAACAAAATACAAATTCCTGTTCAAAGAAGAAGCTTTATTTATACACAAATCAGGTCCATCTAATCACAAATATCTAGGAGATATGTTTGCATCGCAAACCAAAGCTCAGGTCTCAGGAAATTAAAGTCACTCTGCTGCTGAAGTTTTAGGGCCCAA
Source organism: Hypsolebias martinsi (assembly GCA_031762355.1). Taxonomy (NCBI): domain Eukaryota; kingdom Metazoa; phylum Chordata; class Actinopteri; order Cyprinodontiformes; family Rivulidae; genus Hypsolebias; species Hypsolebias martinsi. The sequence continues at coordinate 1,958 of JARVGQ010065127.1, read as the reverse complement.
TGAAAACATTCCCTCTCAAATTCAATGTTTATTTTAAATGCAGTTCAATTTTTCATCTAAAACGTAGCTTATTATAGAGTGGACTGATATAATTTTAACAATTCAACAGGTAAATAACATTTCATAAGTTTTGATAAAATGTAACAAATATATAAAAATACAAGTTTCATCTAAAAAGTGCTTTATTTATTCAGGTATTTTAAGTCTGCCCGTTAGTCATTTTTAAATAATAACCTTCTTGTCTTTTTGTAAAATAAGTTGTGCATCTGATTACAGGGTTTTGTGTTAAATGTATTGCTGAAGGGATGATTATCACATTTCCCTATTGTTTTGATTTGACACTTCAGTTTTTCAGGTTGTCACATTTTATTGCGGCCTGAGTCAGTTGTGGTGACAAAACGTACTGGAAAGATGCTCTCCTAATTCATAAGCTTAGTTTAGATCTTGTTCTGCTATAAACTTTGCTTTGTGTTAAATGTCTGAAATCCTGGATGCCTGGAGGCTGCAGCAGACCTCTTCGTTTTGAGCCCTCTCCTCACATCACACAGACAGGAGGTCTGCAGTGCTCATCCTTCATTAGATCACAAAGACTAGAAAGAAAATTCTGTAACATTCAGCGTTTTACAGTTAATTCCACGTTTAACATCCAGTTTGTGATATCATCAGTGTTTTCTGCATTTCTAAGGCCCTAAAAATACATCAGTGGAAAAACAGCTGAAGACAACCTTTTCCTTTTGTTAAGTTATGTATAAACATTTTTCAGGTTCATCATTTTTATGACTCAAGTTTAAATGCTCCACTGCGGAGGGACTGAAGAGCCACATGTGGGTCCAGAGCCTCAGACTGCAGATCTCTGGCTGAGCTAAAGGAAAATTAACAAAGTCCATGTTCAATAATTCAGGTGTACAATCCAACAATTATCAGTCAGGTCATCGGGACAGTTTCTTTTTTTTAAAAATTTGTGCTGAAACGTATCATGCCCCCTCCTCCGGTGCCGGCCCTCTCCCTCGTCGACAGTCATGTCAAACTTGTTCAAAACCAACAAAGTCCATGCTCAAAAATCCAGTTACACAATCCAACAATTATTAGTCAGGTCATCTGGACAGTAAGCCGTTGGGGGAAGAATCAGTTTTGTGTTGTGTGTTTCCTTGACTGATGAAGCTTTCTGGATGGAAGGTGAAACGTTTCAGCACAAAAAAAGAAACTGTCCAGATGACCTAACTGAAAATTATTGGATTGTATACCTGGATTATTGAGCATGGACTTTGTTGGCTTTATTTATACAGGTTAATCCAATTGAGCCTCAGGAACTCTTTTACAAGAGAGACCTGATTTTAACAAAGAGTGATGACAACAGTGGACAACAATCTATAAATCATAAATGATGCATACAAATTGAGTTTTTTTTTTTTTATCAAGTGAAAATAAAATGGTATTTAAAAGAAAATGTAACAAAAAACAGATAGGTTAAAAGGCGATGTAGAAAACTAAAAACAAGAACATATCTGCATTGTTTGTTTTTATTTTTTGTTTGTTTGTTTGTTTTTTACTTTTTTTAATGGGGCCGAGATGGAGTAGAGGCAGGGCAGCCGACCCAGGACCCAAAGCCCTAGGCTCGATCCCCAGTCACTTCACATCTCGTGGTGTCTCTGAACAAGACGCCCCATCCCCAATTGCTCCCCGGGCACCCCCAACAGCCGCCCAACGCCCCACCTGCGGGTGCAAGGTTGAGCGCTTCAGACCTCTTTGTAAGATATTGCAGGAAACAGAAGCAGAGTAGGACAATGCCCTTTTGCCTAGTTCAGTCCTCAGTGGGGGAACACTGCGGGTAATCATGTCCTCAGAGCGCACACTGTAGCTGCACTCACACAGAGACATGTGGGAGGAGATGTATGAAGGCAGCAGACCAAGAAGTGATTTAAAGATGAAAATGTACCAGTGGAAGAGTCTGCGTGAAG
>JARVGQ010065068.1:652-12389 GCA_031762355.1 Hypsolebias martinsi | reverse complement strand
GACTTACGAACGGGTTCCGGACCTAAGGACCGTTCGCAACTCGATTTTGCCGTAACTTGGAGCGCCGGCCACATGGCTGCCGTAACTCCGGATTTTCGTCCGGAACTCGGAGCGCCAGCCACATGGCGGCCGTAACGTCTTTTTAAACGCATTTTTTTTCAATGAAAAACAACAACAGCATACTTAGAACACCGTTTTAATGTGTTTCCAAGCAGTTAGCTAACAAAATACCGTCAAAAAATCGAAAAAAAAGCATAAAATGTTGCATAAAAAAGACAACGTAAGGTGTGATGACGTCACTGGGGGCGGCGCCGAAAGTCCGAGTTGCCGTAAGTCGATGGCGCCGTAAGTCGGGGACTGCCTGTATTGAATAATGTAAAATAATGAGCAAACGTTAAGAATATAAAGACGCAAAGAACTATTAAATATCCAGATCTTTTAATGTAGGGTTTTATAAAAAAGGTTCTAAACTGTTACTATCTTACCTGTTTTAGATAGCTCTTTGTACAACCCAAGTTTGGAGAAATAGTTTAACTCTTATCAGAATGAAGAGTTAATCCAACCTATTCACCAAACTGAGCTCATTCACAAAGTTGTCTACTCCATGCAGCATATGAACAGCTCAGAACTTTTCCACAGAACCTCCCGTCAAATGATCTGAACTATTACTTTAAGATTTGTGCAGAAGCATTGGAGTAAAACTGGATTGGACACTGGCAATAAGCTCTGTGTATAAACATGCACCACTGAGCTCCAGAGCACATAAAAGCTGGGTTTGCTCAAGTAAAGTGTTTTGAACCCATTTGTTAGTCATTAGCGCACCCGAGCTGGAAAAGGGGGGTCCATGGAGAGCAGAGGGGCTTACTTTATATAGAGCGTATCAGAGCCTGGGACGGGCTCTGCATGTGCACGGTCTGCAGCACCGACTGAAAGGGCAGGAGAAATGCAGCAGGGAACTGTATATGGAGTAATGACTTTTATCTCTCTACTAAATCACAACAGTAGCGTTGGCTGTTTTTTCCTCTAGTTTTACCGCATCCAGGGGCCCTTTTTTTGGTTTATTTTGTTTCCTGTTTGCCGCCAGAGACATTTTTTCTTGCTCTTGCCTTTACTTTATAGATTTATCACTTTTCTAGGTCAAAGCAACATCACATTGTGGATTCAGGCCACTGCAAAAATGTTGTGAGGTTTAGGAGCCGGGATATGGAGAGGATTTCACACTAGCAACAATAGCTGAAGCCTTCGTGGGAAGAGACCGCAGCTCTTTGTGTTCTCACACAGGAAGACTATTGGTTCTGGTAGACCTCAGTGCTGCATTTGATACAGCTGATCACTGTATTCTACTACAGAGGCTTGAATGTGATGTTTGGATTACAGGAACAGCTGTAAAATGGTTTAAATCATATTTATTTGATTCCAGTATGTAAATGTAAACACTGAATCTTCTTAATGCACCAAAGTTAGTCATGGAGTTCTTCAGGGTTCAGTACTTGGACAAGAATGTTTGAGAGAAGCAACACAACACGAAGGGTGTCTTGGCGCATTTTAATGGTTTACTTTAATATTTCAGACAAGAGTCCAACCCAAAACGAACATATTTAGTCATGGAGTTCGTTATTTGCTCTATTCGCATATTTCCTGAAGAAATGCTAACTCAGGCTTGAATACAGTTGCCATGTGTCTAGTTTATGGCAGAACCCTGTCAGAGCATGATAACAACAGTCTCTGCAGGCCTGGAAGTTAAACAAAAAACAGAGACAACAAGGATACAATTATATTTATGGAGATTTAATTTGCTATATATCTTTTAAATACATACATAAAAACACAATCACACTCCACACATTTTATCATTTGGACTTGATAAATACTTCATAATAAAGTATAGTAGTTGGATGTGTTCAGCTGTGTACATATGTTTGCATAAACTGCAAGCTCTAAAATGTAAATCTTGTTAAAAGGTGTGTACATCTAAACTGTTTAGCAATTCTGTTGGTCAACACAAAAGAATCTGTGAACAGCTATGGGCTGAGCTGCAACGAAGTAAAACTAAAGGCGAGCTTCAGCACCCCCACCCCGTGTTCTTCAGTAAGTGCAATGCTTTGATCCTTAAGGCAAACATGGAATCGAGAAAACTGCAGAGTGTGTTCAGATGTTTTGAGCTTCTGTGTCGTCCCGGCCGACGGGAAACTCCGTTACGGCCTCGGCGATGCGTTCAGCTATTACCCTGCTGCTGGCGACAATCAGGCGGCGAGACATCAAATCAAATGTCCCACCTGGTTAACGGACAAAAAAAGGACAAAAAAAGGACTTTAAAATGTTGCAAATCATTTATAAACTATAAGATAACCTAACAAAGCCAGTACATCACTGGGTTGTGATTGCCAGTGGCTCAAATTTGGAAGCAAAAAGGAAAAAATGTGCATTCCTTTATTCTGACTGTTACAAGACTGTTAAGACTATTACAACAGCGTTAGCACAGGCTGTGGTCGGAGGATTCCCCAAAGCAGTTGGGGAATCTTCCACTGATGTGCTCAGCTGGGGGCCTCTGAATACCCCAACACCTACGAGTCCTCACACATGCATGAATGTAAAACAACTGCAGGGTCGTCATCTTTCTATAAGCTCATCACTAAAACCCTACAAGTTCAAACCCTTGCAGCTGATTGCAAGTGTTACAGTAGTGCCTCTGTGGCTTCTGCAGAACTTGCAAGTTTTAAATAAACCACAGAACAAATAATGTTTATTTTTTATTGCAACATCGAAGTGCCCAGAGATTTGCATAGATGTGTCTTTATGGAGATCATTTCCACAATAAAACACAAGACAAGCCCTCAGTTTCTTATTCCTGCAGCTCATGTTGAACCAACTGCTTCATAAGGATCTGAATTCTTCTTAGAATAGTTCCCTCCCCTGGGACCTGTTCACCAAGACCCCAGGATCCGTTTGCCCTTGGCAGACTGGACTCCTCTCCAGGGACCAGTTAGCCAAGGCAGAGCAGGATGGAGCTTTGATGGTCAGGCTTACCTGATTTGTGGATTTGATTAGATTACCCTTCTGAGTTTATTTTATTCCCCCCAGATGAGCAGCCTGCAGTGTGGACGCAGATCAATAATAAAACTACACAAATCAACTAACCTGAAACATTTTGAATATTTGGACACAAAGAGTAAAACCTGGTTAACAGTGTGATGCTCAAGAAGCATTCACACTATTGAGATATATTTTTCTTCCCTACGTTTTTCAGCATGATTTTCATTCCACGATTTTTGTGTTATGTCAATAATTCATAAATCAAAACATCCAGCTCTTTCAGGATAATCCTGCTGTGGCTTTTGGTATTGGTGCAACTTTAGCTTTTTGAAATATTTAGCCTTTTCTGTCATTTTTTTCTCTAAAGTGAATTGAGTTCATTTTATATCCTTCAAAGCTTTAGATCTGTTTACAACCGTTTACTGCTCCTTTCACATTTTGTTCTGGTTCAGCTTCTTTCAGCTTCTTTGTGCAAATTCAAACTTTTTTCAGCTACTTTCAACAGATTTACAGCTGCTGTGTACTCCTTTAAGATTCTCTCTACTACTAACTACTACATTTTGTGCTTCCTCTAACTTCTTTCTGCTAATTTCAGCTTGTTATGCTCCTTTTAGCTTATTTATGCAAGTTTCAGCTATCTCTATTTCAGCTACTATTTAGCTGTTTTTATGCTAATTTGAGCTTTTTCAACCAATTCCACATTTTTTGCACTTGTTTCAACTTTTTTCAGCCTAATTCAGCAAAAATGTGCTTTCTCCACTTTCATCTAGTAATTTAAGTGTCTTTCTGCTTTTAGCTGCTTTTCTGCAGTTTTTTGCTAATTTAAGCCTTTTTTTTTTTTTTTGTAATTTCCACTTTTTTGTGCTCATGTCTGCTTCTTTCAGCAAACATGTTCTGTCTGGTTTCTTCTGCTAATTTAAGCTTCTTCTACATTTTCAGCTAGCTTTTTATTTATAGCATTTTAGCTAATTTCAGCAGTTTTCAAATAAATTCAAGTTTTTCATGGTAATGTTGGGTACTTTCAGCCTAAATAACTTATTTCAGTAAATTTCAGCTCATTATGATTCTTTAGACTTATTTCTACTAGTTTCAGCTTTTTTTGCAAATTCATCAAGCTAGTATTTAGCAATTTTTATGCTAAATTTAACTTTTTCAGCTAATTCCACATTTTTGGATCTCTTTTCAGCTCCTTCTACTTCCTTCTGGTATTTTAAGCTGCTTTCTGCCTTTTCAGCTACTTTTTTCCTAAATTCAGCTTTTTTAGCTAATTTCCAACTTATGCGCTCATTTCAGCTTACTTAAACATAATTCAGCAAATAAGTCTTCTTTCCGCTTTCTTCTAATAACTTCAGCTTGTTCTTCCATTTCAGCTACATTTCAGCATGTTTTTAGCTCATTTCAGCTGTTTTTGTTAGCAAGTTCTTCAGCAATAAGCATTCACACTGCATTTTGGCAGGAAATGCAATTTCTCTGGTTATGGGGAACTAAAGTTTGTTTTCAGCCTTGTTTAAATCATGTTTTATTGAAACAAACTTTCTCCTTTTATAGAGTTATTTTTTACTTAGAACAATTTGCTGGAATTTGTTGCCAAGACAAACATCCATTATGTCAAGACAGGTGATTTCTCTTATCTAAAACCTAAGATACAATATCTGTTTAGAACACAAAGCAGCAGCCGGCAGTCTCAGCTTCACAGGTATTTATGAGCAGAGAGACACACTATTGGTAACAATTCATAATTCATAAAACAATAACTTCTCTTCCACTGAAACAGCAGCAGCCAATTTTCACAGCAGTCATCTCCTACAGCAGTTCTCCCTTCCTTTCATTTCGCTCAGTCACTCAGCAGCCTGCACACACTTCGGCGCTGCAGTTCTCTCACCTGATATGTCCATGATGACGCCCCCAGCTTCGGTAACTATTGCCGCCCCACCGGCCATGTCCCAGCAGTGGATGCCCATGTGATAGTAAGCGTCTGCCGAACCGGATGCTACCAGACACATGTTGACAGCTGCACTGCCTGGGGAGCGAATCCTGTAAAACCAGTAAGAACATGATGCTTGTTTCCAGGCTCTAGATGCTCATGAAAGTCCATCTTCTCATCTAGAAAACCAATTAATGCTCTAAAAATGCCACATTCACAAGTTTTATTTGTCTCAGTTAAAAGTCTAAATGCTGTGTGTGTGTGTTGTTAATATCCTTGTCTCTTTAATTAGAGCTTGTGATGCTAATTTTCATCCTCAGAGCAACAAAATGACCAACAGCTGGCTTTTATTGCAAAGCAGCCACAAGAAACAATGTATTGGTCTCAGAGCAGTTATTAAACACAAGTGTGAACAGAAAGTATATTTGTTAGTCGTAGATTGTTTAACTTTATCAGCAGGCACAGAAAACTGTTACTGCTATTTGTGAAGGGAGAACATTTGAGTCAAATCCCACTATTACGGTAGTCAGGGCTGTGTTTAAATGATCACAAACATTTAAAGCAACAGGTTTTTAGTTCAGAGTCTAAAACCACTAGTAAACCTAGAGATCCGAGGAAAGCTGTTTGTACATGTAAAAATATTTACCCATGAACAGGAATGGTGAGGATGGTCCTGACGTTAGCCAACATCGTTTCAAAATGCTCAGCATTCGACTTGAAGCCCACCTCTGTCAGCACCAGAGACTGGCTAATGTCTTGGAGGAAAATAATAAATAAAGTAATTTATCTGATTTATTCGCTCCTTGAACAAAGTTAACAGTAGAAGTTTGGCTCCACCTAGTGGATATGTTTGTTACTGCAACTCCAGAGTTTGAGTACTCACCTTCTTGTCCCGACACTTTGATTGGAACTCCGTTGCAGAACGCTCCCTTTCCTCTCCGTGCGGTGTACATTTTGTCCTCGATGCAGCTGTAGACAATCCCAAACTCTATCTGAAGACAAAAAGCAGCACAGAAAGCTGCACTGATTAATGCTTAGTGGGAGGAGGGCTATATATAGAACAGCAGCTGTACAATAGCAGAAATTTACTGACTTATTAAGAAATTTCACAAGAAGCCGATGGGGGTAGTGTCGCTAATCATCAAGAAATCACAGCAGAACAACGTGGGATTTGCATGAATTATCACTTACCACTTTCTTCACCGTGAAGCCGATGGATACAGACACAAAGGGGAACCTAAGCAACAGAAACATACAAAGCAACATACATTTAATGAACTCCCTTTAGATTCAAGCTCTGAGGAGTCAGCTTCTATTATCAGTTCAGTTTCATCTGGGCTGTCTAATTATCCCTGAAGACAATCCAAGAGAGGACAATCCCAGAAAAGGGAGCTAATTAAAATGGTAAAAATAGTTACAAGAGGAACACAGATAAAAATAAAAAAAAATACAGTACAACTTTCTAAGAGAGGACTGAACAGAGGTTAGTAGTACCTGTGAACAAAGTTGGTGGTACCATCGATGGGGTCAATGATCCAAGTGGGATTGTCAGTCAGAATGCTGGGGGCGCCTGCTGCTACTGACTCCTCACCTATGAAGCTTGAGAATTACAGACAGGGAAAACACGAACAATATTTCACCTACGATGAACTCTGTTCAAAAACTAAGACAATGGTTCTTGGGGTTGAACTGCTGTGGCCTCATCAGGACTCTGTTGCCTCTGACGCTCAGTGTAGTAAACACCTAGCTACACATTCATGTGCATATTTAGTCTTTAAAAGACGCTGGCGGGCATCATACTATCATGGAAGCAAAGTAGCGATTGCCACATCCTCTCACGAGAAACACAAACAACATGTGGTCTAAGGAGGTGAGCAAACGCTAACCCACTCTCACTGCTCCGGTGTTCACGTGAGCTCTAACTGGCTCCAAGATGTAAACAGTGAAAGCTCTCCAGTGCCCAAGGACGGTGTTTGCACTTTTCAACACCAGCTGTTCTGCAGCAGCCTGAGCTGAGATCAGTGTTGCCAGGTAGAGCCGAGGTTTTCCAGCCCAAAAATCTGTTAAAACCGCCGCATTGCATAAAAACCCCGCCCAATCAATATATTGTTAAATTTACTGTTTGAACATGAGCGCACATAAGTACAAGTCAAGGTAATTTAACACTGTGGCAAAACGCAACAATCCAACAAAATCTGCCCAGTTCTCCATAAACGACTCTGACTCAGTCACCACAGCAACAGATCCAGTGTCACGTGACACATCACATACTAACATGTTTGCAGATGGATTCATAACAACCATGTAGACTGCTCCTCTTTTCACATTTAGAAAACACAAACTATGATCGGTGCGCATACACAAATATGCTAAGCTTATTTCTACAGAAGTGCAATAATTCTACTTCCTATGGTTGATTTTGAACTCTTACCTTTAATACTAATTCGATTGTTGGCTTGTGAGCCTTGCTTTCATCGTTTTTAGATGGCACGATCCACGATTTAAGATCAGTGTCGCTTTCCCACTCTTTGCTGTAACTCTTCTTCTATTTTCCCCACTTCTGCATCTTCCTGCTAGGTTTATCACATCAGAGCCACCTGCTGCTAAAACTAGCATAATTTATGGCGCCACCTCACCAGTTCTCTGTTGTCAACGCCCTGGCAGATGACAAAAGCCAATCAGTGATGGAGAAAGATCAATAATGATGAATGACTGGTTGAAATGTATTTTAATAGGTGAACTCAAAACCACTAATCTGACTCCAAATCCACCATAATTATCTTCACCTGCCCAAAGCAATTTCTATGTGCAAAATCAGAATGAAAACCGCCCAACTGTGCGGTAAACCGCCCTATCTGGCAACAGTGGCTCAGAAGAAAACTAGTCCTGTGTGTGGACTGGTACCGAGGCTTGTCGTTTACATTCACATACAAAATGAAATGCTTTTTTCTTGCATGCTGTCTTTTATCTTTAGAAACCAGGAACAGAACATCAGCAAACATTTGCTGATGGCTAAGATGGACACATGTTTTAATGAACAGCTGTGGAGTGAAGCAGTTCTAGGGGGGTCTGGTCATACCCAGCTGGATTTTTTAAAATCTACTCAAATCTATGCATGTTCAAGCCACTTGGGATTAATAAAAACAAGGTTATGAAGGTAGAGCACTGACAGCTGCCCTTTAAGCTGAACTTTATTCGAGAGCATACTTGAAAACTGCATCACCCTTATTGCATTACACACTGAGCTCTGTGAGTTTGTCTTGACTGCATCATGTGGTACTTTCATCACTAAATATCCTCTGCAACATATCACCTCATGTAGCAGCAACACAACTATCCTGAGAAAAGATGTATTCATAAACCTGTGTAACCAGTGACTATTCTATAAACTACATCAATTATACCAGATAAATGTTATAAAATCTTTAAATAAATATGCTTGTTAGAATACAGCACAAGTGTAAATGTCCTTACAAAAAGAAAAAACAGAAGGTGATTGAGGAACTTATGTACGGTAACTAATTTCATGACGAAACATCCGCACGTAGTCAGTGTGACATGACAGGAATCATTCAGAGAGACAGGATTAATGAGATTAACTACAAGCCCTGAGAACTGATAACATGTCTGCTTGATATATTTACATAAGAACATGCTCTGATCATTACATCATCATTTTGACATATTGGGTACACACAGAAACACAAAATACAACTTAATCTATAGACTCACTTTTACTGAACATGAACATGACTTTACTGAAGATATTTGTAGAATATATATGAACTGTGCTTTTACCCAGCACCTTTCTTCTTATTTATTTAATTATGTGGAGGAAATGTTGAATGCACAGTTAACTTATCTTCTGTATTTGCAGTGAAAAGAAGAAAAGTCATATGAGAACAAAAGCATCAGAGACTATTACAGCTGATGTATAGAGCTTCATTTAGGATTTTAATCTAACCTCATCTTTGTTCTAATTTAATCTGAAACCAACATTTAAAACATTTCTTGTAGGGGGCAAATAAATATGTATTTATTCAGATTTGGTCTGTGGACCTGGATGTGCTTCAGACTATATGAACTAAGTGAACCAACAACTGAGCTCACAGTTAAAATATATATACAGAGGTGGAAGAGGAATAACATTTAGGTTGAACATTTTAAACAGAGTAAATAGTAGTGAAGTATACAAAAATAATAAAAGTTAGATAAATGTGAAACCAGATGAACAGATTTAATTAAATCTAAGATCAAACTTTGTTAGAAATGTATGTTGGGAGTTTCCGACAGGACCAGTTTTCATCTGAGCTCAGGCTGCTGCAGAACAGCAGCTGATGGTAAAATGTTCAAACGTTGAGGAGTAGCCCATGTTCATATGTAAGTAATGTTGTTCGGCAACAAGTAAATTATTACTTTTTTAACTGTACTTGTGTCTTGTTCTCCCTCCTCTACTAAATTAATTGGCAGCTGCAGCTGATTATGACTTCATGTCTGCGATCCTGGTAAGATATTTTCATCAGTGATCAGTGTTTAAACAGTCTGTGTTCACCAATTATGTGCAAAGTTTATGTTGGGAAATGACTCGAGCCTCCTACTCTGAGCTGTTAGTCTCCTACGCAAAAAGTTATTAAGAAGGCTGAAAAATGTCAAAACTAGCATGTGGTCAGTTTCATCCATCATCTTTACCCGCTTCTTCCTTTTCGGGTCACGGGGGTCAATGGTGCCCATGTCCTGCTATGACTGTGCGAGAGGCAGGGAACACTCTGGACAGGTCTCCAGTCCATCATGGGGACACAAAGAGACAAATGAGACAACCATTCACACGCACACCTAGGGACAATTTAGAGTTACCAATCAGCCTAACATGCATGCTTTGGTCTGAGGGAAGAAACTGTAGTTCCCGGAGAAAACCCATGCATGCACGGAGAGAACACGCAAACTCCACCCAGAAAAGTCCTAGACTGGGATTTGAACTGGCGACCTTCTTGCTGAGAGGCAACAGCTCTACCAACTGATCCACGGTGCGGCCAAGTAAGCACATTAGCGCAACAGTATCTGCAAACTCAGGAAATAACCCAGGTAAAATAAAAGTAACAAGTTCAGAGCAGAATAAGAAACAAACACAAAGTAACTGTGAAGAAAAAAAACAATACATTTTTCTTGGATTAAATAAAAACTACTCTTTAAACTTCATGACTCTGTGTCTCTTCACATGTTCTGGTTCAGCAGTGAAGCAGAGTACCTGTGTGTCGGGTATTTTCCCTTTAAGGAAGAAATTATGAGCTGCTCCACTTTCTGGTCCGTCTCGGTCACGAGGTCAACCGGTGAGCTCTTCTGCATGACAGCTATGTCCTTCTGGAGCGCCTCACAGATCATCTGGCAGAAACACAACAACACACTATAACTGCTGCTTTGACGAACCAGACATGGTGCGTTCTGGTGACATATCGCTATATTTTATTACATATTTTGTCTAGTCTACAAATAAATTCATTCCTCGCAAAAAATATGAAAACCTCTTTGTACACAGGTTTTACTCCTTTTTTTAACATCCATTAAAACATCTGTGATCATAACTTACAATCAATGCTGATCATTTAAAATACATTGTTTACAACAGAATGTTTAAATAAATAATTTAATAAAACAAATAAATCTGCTTTTTTTCTTTGTGACCATTTATCTTTATAGCAGCCATTAAAAACATATATTTTATGCATGTTTTATAGCCATTTAGGGTCTGTGCCTTAAATACATTACGTGTTAAATACTTCCTGGTAAAACTGAAACATCTGACAGTATGTGGACGAAGTTAATCCGGGTTTGCTCTGAATCCAAAATAGTCTACTAAAACCTTGTCTTACCTTGCCTGCCTGTTTGGTGACCTCGACACAAAAATCCATACATTCCTGCCAAACATCACTCATGTTGAAGCACAAGAGGAGCGGATAGTTTGTTGAAAGGGCTCGTAGGAAGAAGCACGACTTCCCTTAATCGCTTATGGAGGAGTAATAACACTTGAAGATACGAGTGATGAGCTGGAGGAAAGAATTAGCTTTAAAGAGGAGGAACGATTAGCTTGTCGATTACAGGAAACCCGGGGGCGGTAACCTCATTCAAACTATTCAAAATAAAAATAAATAAATAGCCGAAAACAATAAACTCTAGCAGTTATGTAATAGATTTAATTTGCATTGTCTAAAGACGCAAAAACTGATTTGCTGGCAAAAGATTAACGCTAACTTTATCAACCTACAGACTGACAAGCTAACGCCTTAGCATCGACTTTAGCTAATAGAGGGCGGGACTAAAATCACTTTCTCTCATTGGCCAATAGTCTTGATATGATTGGCTAAAAGGCTGTCACGTGCTGGTACAGTAACCAATTAGAGCTTTCAAAAACAGAACGCAGCAAAAGGAAGACTGCACACAGAGAGAGTCATCCGTATGAAAATTAGATTTTATGGTTTAATAAAATAGTCAAGCTATGAGCTAATAAGGGTTCAAAGATGAAATGGTTGAAATGGTATCAATATTACATATATTCTTAATGTGAAAGAATTTAAAACACATCTAACAAAGTTAATTCAGGTCTTTTGGACAAAAAAATAAATACATGTAAATACATTTCTTGTTGAAAACACAATTTAATTTAATTTTGGTTACACTATTCACTAGTTAATTAACAACCTTATAAACGTAAGGAGGAAAGACCTTAGACACTATTTTTAATTAATTCTTTAAATAAATATTAATCTGGAGGGGGGGGGGGGGGGG
>JARVGQ010065062.1:0-12390 GCA_031762355.1 Hypsolebias martinsi | reverse complement strand
ATATATATATATATATATATATATATATATATATATATAAACGATGTTTTATTCTCCATTGTCAATGACGTGGACTTGGGGTGAACCCCGTTTCACCTCTAGTCCATTTCTTTTAGCCCCTTTACAACATTGTACATGTTCACATCATTAAGTAAAAGTGTCTCATTGTCTTAATGTAGGGAAAGAAGTAGGGTTAACTGTACAGAGATTTTTCTGGGTCTCACTTCCAAACCGAGTAAAAAGCTGCAGTAGCACAGAAACTGACAACTGTCAAGAACTTTCACTATTACAAATATTTGATCGCCACAGCCGCAAATCAGAAAGTGTTGCTTGTTGTAATCCAACATTTTCTCTTCTGTTACAAATAAAGTCCAGTTGTTTTTGTATGGAACTTTTTTAATCCAACATTTTATAATTATGACACATATATCTTTTTTTCTAATTAAGCATTAAAAAAATATGTTGTATGTTGATGTCCTGATGCATACACAATAATCCAGGTAGAAAAATCTAACAAGGTTAAGTCAGGTCCTTCCATCCATTAGCTTCTTCCTTTTCAGGTCTCAGGGGTCACTGGTGCTCTTGTGCAGCCATCAGAGGGACACATAGAGATGACTGAGACAAACAAACATTCACGCTCTCACTCACACTTAGGGACAATTTAGTTACCAATCAGTCTAACATACATGTTTTTGGTCAGTGGGAGTAAACCGGATTCCCCAGAAAAAAAAACATACATGCACAGAGAGAACATGCAAACTCCACCCAGAAAGGCCACCGGACCAGGATTTGAACCAGGACAACATGCTCGCTGAGAAGCAGCAGCTCTACCGGCTGCTCCAGTTGCTGCCAGGTCCTCTGGACAAATTCTTTTTTGTTGAAACATTTCATTTTTTATTCAAAAGACTTCTTCAGTTCAGGAGTAAGGGAAACCGTCTTTGTGAAAAGAACCTGTCCATCTTTAAATAAGGGCGGGGATCTCCCTGTTCAACTGCGACCCTCTAGTGCTGTTATTGCAAGTATCACCATCTTAATAACAAGCGAACATCAGAGCACTAACAACCAATTGTTAGGCTTATGGTTCTCCTTTTGCATGTGAACAACTAGTTCTGGCTGTCAGCAGCAAACTGGTTGGTCCATTATGACAAGGTGCTGTATAAGACTGAGCTTCTTGCAGGGTTTCATGCTGAAGAAGTCTTTTGGATAAAAGGCAAAATGTTTCAATAAAGTAGACTCCATCCAGACTGGATGGAGTCATTCTGACATAACATTGTTAGACTGTATGTTGATGTTTGTTGGAATCCAGATAACAAAATAGCATACAAGGCACGTGGCAAAAATATGTAATCTCTCTTTATATTAAATAAATCAGAAACAACCTATGGGTTCTTGAAGAGGCACCCCATTTTATAATGGTACGGGGTATCTCTTGCGAAATAGGGTTTAGCTTTAAGTCAACTGAAACCAGGCCTAACAGTGTGGAGCCTGTGCACCTGAAGTGGACTAAAGCAAAGGTTTCCCCTGGCCTAACCAACAAAAGAGACGATGCTGCAGTGCTGCAACTTCAGATGTCGACAGACCTGAGCGTCATCTAAAGCTGTGACTTAGGTGGAGTTTCCACATGACAATACCTGACCAGTTTCTTTTGTTAGGAGACAATAAGTCCCAGTGAAAAAACAGGTTCACAGATGGAACATTTAGAAAAAATGCATTTTCTCCTGAATACAGATCATTTTCACTTTGATGATACCATATAGTTTATCACATTCACAGGAGATGGAGTGGGTGGGAGAAAGAACTGGGTCAGCAGTCGTGTATGGGTGCTGACAGGTGAGGAGAAAACAAATAAAGGCATGGAAGGGCCTGAGTGGGTGACAGTTCCTGTACAATGAAAGGACTCTTTCTTCTTAGCCTCTTGTTGCAACATCAGAAAAGATCCAGATGATGGAAAATTGTGAAGTGAAAAAAGTTTAGCCCCTGACAAATGTTATTTGTAAAATGTAGGTATCAATAAGACTAGATTCTGAATCAATAATAAATTAAATTTATTACAGCTTAGTTTTACTTTGTATAATATTTATGTTTAGAATGCACTTATTATTATTATTTTTTTTTTTTATCTAAATAGCAGTTTTGACATTTAAGTGAATATTACAAAATGCTTTTGGAGTGCAAGTTAAAAAAAGAAGAAAAACAAGCAAAGCATATTAAAAACAATAGATGGTCAAGATGAAACAAGTAAATACATAGTTAAAAACAAAACAGAAGAAATGAGAGAACTTCCTGAGCAGATATTGGTAAAACTGATAAAGTCAAAACAACTTAAAGGGTACAAAAATACAGTAAATGTCAAATGAAAAACAGGCGTCATCTACAGATTGCTATAGAGATAAGCACTTATTTCTCCTGTTGTTTCGATATTGAATGTTTGTCGTTTTTCGAGACGAGTGTTTTTCTAGACTGGGATTCAACAGGGAATGCAGGCAAACCTTCATGTTTCTGGTGCAAGATATTCAATATAAGAACAGAGGAAGTTTGTTTTTCTTGTCCGAGGCAGCACTGAGTGACAGACCCTGCTGAGGGGAGGAAATTATTTTTTTCAACTCCAGGTGCATTGGCAGAGCCATGGGGTGGCCAAAGGTGGCCAAGGCCATTAATCTTCAGCCACCTCACTGGCCACCCCAACCATTTGCGGAAACTATACCTTTCAGCAAAAATCAATAAATTCAAATGGGTTGCCAACTTACACACACACACACAGTGGTAGCCATCTTTGATATTAATATAGTGATGCAGTTTTTAATACGACCGTCTGTATTTTTATTTATTTTGCGTTTATTTATACAGTTATTCTCACTGAGCCACGAGGACTTATTTTGAAGAGAGACATGTTTTAGACAGAACTACAAACACCTCACTGGCTACTGCCACACACCAAAAAGGAAGTTGCTCATTTTTCAAGTTATCCATCTCACAAGGTTTACACACTGTATATACGCATAGTGGTGGCTAGGCCCATCGCGATAAACAATAAATCAATTAATCGCATGGTATGTGAAAATTATCAACCTAATTTTCAACAATCAGCTTTATCGTTTCTTCTCTTCTTTTCTTCTCTCTTCTAAGCTGAGAAGCTATGAGCTAAGCTAACATGCCGACCTCAGGAAAAAAACTTGTCTTATCGAAGCTCCAAAATTCACGGTTGAAACCTGTGCCTTCATGTAAAAAGTTGTTTTTCTTTGCAAAAAGAAGCTGAGAACTTGTTTACTGTTTTTTTTTTTTTTTTTTTTTTTTATTAAAAGCATTGTGTGGAAAAATGCTATGCTAAAGAGCTCAAACCACACCGAGCGTCCGCCATTTTGAGAATCGAAAACAAGGAAGGAGAGACAGCCCATGTCACGTCAAGCGACCTCCCTCCCACTTTTCTTAGACACACTGCTTGCTCCCTCACTATCATCCTTCAGTTCAAACTGTCTTTTACTGCCATCCAGTGGTCAAAAAAGGTACTACACACAAAAATTAAAATTTCTTCTTAATTTTGATAATAATTACTAATTACTGTCAAATATCAAACAATATTATCGTTTATCACAATCATTTTTGAGGCAATTCATCGCCCAGCAAAATTTGTTATCGTGACAGGTCTAGTGGTGGCCATCTTGGATTTTGACCTAGCAACCCAATTTTGGAATGGAACTTTTCTTCTGCAGCCACACACACAAAAGGATATCAGAAACTCGAGCTCTGATTTCTGGTTATCATGCACAAACGGATGAAAGACGGACGGACAGATGGACGGAGTGTATTTCCAATTTCCCTTTTTGGTTCCAAGACAGTGGACAAATAAAATGTTGCAGAAGCTAAAACATTTTAAAGAAATAGCTGCTTCTCTGCTCATATGTTCAGGTCATTGATCAATTGCAGAGGAATGTTCGTTTGTTGTAGCCACTAAAACCAGTTTTGCGTAGATGCACAACAACTTTTTAGAGAAACAATTTAAAATTAGGTCGTTAAGTGATCTTTAAAAATGTCAACATGCAGTGTGAATATATTTTTTTGTTTTAATGCTCTTCGTGAGTGTTTAAGGTGATACAAATTCACAGTTCACACACCTTCCACCGTGCTCCAAGGGCTAAGTTCAATCAGTGATGGTGCATCTATCAAGTCCTGTTTCAGGTCTTTGCTGGTTTGTTTTAAACGTCTTAAAATTGTGACTTTCAGATGTTTTCAGGTTTTGCCCTCCAATAAAAATACCCCCCCCCCACCCAAGAAAAAAAAATTATTAATGCAGATCCTAAATAAAGATTAAATAAATGAACTAAATAAGAAAGCTTTACATATATATATAGCAACACCAAGTCTCACAGATTAAATACAGTATACTGCATTTAAATAAACTGTTTAATTTGGTTTCAAGAATTTGGGCCAATCTCACTGTTTTATCTTTTAATGGCTCTATAGTCATTGAGAAGCAGGACCGTCTGTTGGCAGAAAGAAGTGATATTTAGCTCCTGATGGTGTTTGTCTGATTCTGGCTGCTTATTTAGGATTACATCACTACAGCACCCATCATTACCTTTGTGTTATTAATACAGAAAAATAAAAGTGCTTCATGCTGTTGCTGCATTATGATTATTTATTTGCCAATTGTCGGATCTGTCTTGACACAGCACAATCAAAGGTTTTTAATTGCTCGTCATATGACAGCATAATGAAAGGTGGTAATGACATTCATTTTAAATCAGCTGCTGGTACATGTAAAGGCACTTTATTTTCATCCTGAAAATGAATGTTTCTGAAAACAGATTAGTCCTTCTGCACATTTCTAAATAAAACAGACAAAAACGGAGCAGAATGATGTTATCTGCCTCAAATGATTTCAATTACAGTCATTTTGGTTTTAGCATTTCACAGTGAAAATGGTAGTTTGTGCTGCAGGGTGTATTTTTTTAAGCTTGAAAATAACTTTCAAGAAGAATCATCTGCTGTTGACTGGCTGTAGTTGGACACTTCGATGAGGTTGAGGTCAGGATCTCTAAAGTACAGCGAGGTGATGGGCCCCATGGCCCCGGTCCTTTCTACAGGGCCCTCTTCAATCTCAACACCACAGTCCTGCAGAGGAGAGGACAACTGGCACTAGGCTTTTATTTCACTCACCTCTGACTTGTTTTCTGAATTATAAAAGTCAAGACAAGGTGAAATCAGTAACTGAACACAGTTTTGCTGACAAATACCTTCAGGTGAGCAGCCACTGAAGACAGGTGGGTTTTAGTGATGAGGCACAGATCTGCAGATCCTGCAGTTGGATGCTTGGCTTTTGGTTCAAACTCTTGGCCCAGCTGGTGAAGATTAAACTTCTGCTGACCGAAACTAAGAGCCTTACGGTTTCCCTGAAAAATGCAAAGAGGAAATCTATTAAAGCAAAACACATTTTTAATATAGCAGACGCTGGATTATAGCAGAGCCATTTCATTCAAAATTAAATAAATGGTGTTATTTAAAAAGTATGAATAAATATTATATTAAATAAATAAATGTTCCCATGAAATAAAACATTTGAATATAAATGTTTAGTTTATTCCCAATTTTTTTTTTCTATTTCAAGATTTATTTATTTAATGGCATTTCATTTTGTGACACTTTTCTTTTGTAAAGCTTCTTTACATATTTCAGGGGCTTGTATTTTTTAACCCCGTTTTTCATTTTAAGCGCTTTTTATTTCATGTTCTTATATTCAAATGAGGGTGCTGGGTGTTACAAAATGAAACTCCATTAATTAATTAATTAATTAATTAATTAATTAATTAATTTTGAAATAAATAAATAAATAAATCTTGAAATGAATAAAAAATAAATCTTGGGGAGGGAAAAAACAAAACATTTCTATTTAATTTTTTTATTTCATGGGGACATTTATTTATTTAATTGAATATTTATTAATACTCTTTAAATAACACTATGTATTTATTTAATTTTGAATGAAATGGCTCTCATACTGGATAAGTAATTTACCAGGTGGTTGGCAATCAAAGCCTGCCATCTAGTGGTCA
The DNA here is from genome assembly GCA_031762355.1 of Hypsolebias martinsi. Classification (NCBI taxonomy): domain Eukaryota; kingdom Metazoa; phylum Chordata; class Actinopteri; order Cyprinodontiformes; family Rivulidae; genus Hypsolebias; species Hypsolebias martinsi. The sequence continues at coordinate 6,340 of JARVGQ010065062.1, read as the reverse complement.
ACTTTTATTTACACAACTCTTCATTAGCACTGAAATAAAGCACTTAAATTACTGGTAATTTCTTAATGATTATAAACCAATCTTAGCATTAATCTTACTTTGTAATGAGTTTGAAAGAGTTGACACTTACCCTAAAAGTAACAACTTCCATACCAAGAACTGAGGTGTAAAAGTTGATTGTGTCGGGGATATTTTTCACCGTCAGCACCAAATGATCGAGGTGGCTCACTTCAACTGGACAGGCTGCTTCAGACCTGACCCCCAGCCTGGGCTGAAGGAGGAAACCCTGCAAGATACAGAATTAATCCACGGTGAAACAGCGCCTCCCAGTGGTGAAACTGCGCTACAACATCCTTAATATGAGCCGCATATCATTTTAACCAGTACATATATGTCATTGATTTTAACATAAATACAAGTGTTGTAATTAGCAACATGAAGATCTGCGGAGATAAAGCACCTACTTCCGGCCCGCATCAGTAAACTGGGCCATTTTGACCTTCTTTTGTCAACTTTCAAACGTCGTGGCGAGGACACGGAAGTCACGCGTACTTTACATTTCGAGATGTTAGTTGTTTTTTTTAATGCGTAAATACTAGTTAAAAATACATTTGAGTTGTTTACCTTAAAACAAGTTTTCTGAAAACGCGACAAACGACTACTGGCAGTCCGGAGCGCCATCCTTGAATAATCGGTATGGCGCGTTCGCGGGCTGTCGATACTTTTTTGGACATGAAAATAATAATAATTTTAGACTTTGAAATGAATACGATTACCGGTATACGAGTCATGTCATTGTCTTTTTATATATATATTAAGAAACATGTAAAATTATTCAAGATTATTTTCTCCAGGGATACAACCCTGATTTAACTAACTTTACATAATTCTACAACCAAGCTCGCTTTTTTTTTTCTTAATTTTTTAAATACCATTTTATTTTAATTTGTTATTCTCAATTTGTATGCATCCTTTTATGATTGTCTACTGTTGTCACCATTCTTTGTTAAAGTCAGGTCTCTCTTGTAAATGAGTCCCAGTGGCTCAATGGGATTAACCTGTATAAAGGTTATGTGAGGAATTCAGGAAGGACCACAAACACACCACTACGTGGGCCCTAAGGCCAAAAGTGGCTCTTGGAATATCTCAATCAGGCCCCTAATATGCTTAGTTAAAAAAAATAAATAACTAAATAAAATATTTTTAAAAAGCAGCATCAATGAGATAAAGAAATTTAAGCATCTTACGTAAATCTTAAAAATAAAAATAATTAAGTCACTGCATTTCCAAAACGAGACTAAACCTTAAAGGCGTAGAAATACAAATCTACAAGTTTTAGCAGTTCCACTAACATGTATTACGCATTAAGATAACGTGTAATACATAAAGTACAACCTTTATATAAGAATCTATAATAGTTTTATCATATCCAGTTTTGTGTCTTAAATCCCTAAAGGATTTTGGAAAGACTTGTTTTATAAAGTATGCTAACTATGCTACAATAAGAAAAAGGTCTTCCAAATTATGTTAAAAAGAAAATTTATTTTCCAGTTGTCTATGCAGCCCTTTACTTTAAGCATCTTGATGTTGCCCCTCTCTGTTCATTGTCTACGACCCTTTATCAACACAAAAAAAGTTCTACTTTACATCAGCTTATTTTACCATCACTTGAACTTGTTTTTACTGCAGACAATAAATTGGTTTCTTTAAAGTGTATACAAGAACCTTCGTAGAGCTTTGTGTGCTTTACCATGTATTTAACCAGTCAAATCCCACTGAGGTCACTGGTCTCTTTTGTAAGGAAGGCCTGTGTCTGAAGATGCATGTTGAGTACCTGAGCATGAGAAAACCCACAAACACAGCCTGTGCACAATCAGTGCTAACCACCAAACCACTGTGCTGCTCGTAATGTGTAATATAGAGCACAACTATGATCTAGCTTGTATTGGAAAACTTATAGGTTTTTATAATAAAACACACATTAAAAACAATAAGAAAAGTTTCAAACAAAGGCATTATGAACCCATGATGTAATCAAATACATGCCTCGGTTAAAAAAGCACAAATACAGAAAATATCTGTGATGAATGCATCACATAGCATAACAACTTGTTTAATTCAGCGGTTAGTTTAACACCCAGCTAACATCCTGCACTGGGTGGGTCACAGAACAAGGCCAAACCGAAGCTTGACCTCAGAGAAAAACACACAATTCATTTACATGTTTATGGTAATTAATAACGTCTTTGCATTCAAATGTTTAAGTCCCACAAAAAAAAAGTAATAGTTAAGACATTAAACAGTGAAACAAGTGTGAAACATGACAGGATGGCATTAATTGTGATGCCCTTTTCTACTTTTAGCCTGTGTTCCTGTTCATTAGCATTTAAAACCTTCATGACTTCCGAAAGAAATTGAACTTCCAACACATACAGAAAAGGGTAATCAACTTCATTTAGGTTTCCACCATAAACATTTTACTGATATACTGTACACTTATATCACGTTTTGTATTCCAATACCTGGAACTTTTGCACATGAAGCGCATCAGTTTGAGAAGTATTTGCTCATAAAGCAGTCAATGTGGTTCCACTGATCTTTACAGAATGAATTTATCCAAACATCATGTCTGAGTCTAAACTAAAAACAGTTTGAACGAATTAATAGGAAACTTGCAGAATTTAGATGGACCTTCGTTTTGAGATATAATGGGTTTAGCTGTTTGTTTGTTTTTTCCATTGAAGCCAATTCCAGTCATTTCATAAATCTAGCTAACTAATAGCTGGCTAAAATAAACAATGATTGTAGGATTATTATCATTATCGAGAATTAAAAGTTCTAAATATCAGGCTTTTTGATGCAATATTTAAAATGAAAATAATCAAAAATTTATAGCAGTCCAACATTTATTATCAATATGTACACCTGCAATTCTGATATTATTCTTGCATCATTTTTAATGTAAAAAAACCAAACAAACAAAAAAAAACACTAGACTTCCAAAAGTTGAAAAACTCGTTTTGTTTAGCTTATGCCAACACAACATACTTTCTCAATTCAATGCACATATTGACTTTTACTGATACATTGGCACTCTGTAATATGTTTTATGTGAATATTAGAAAAAAACAGATACTGTGAAGTGCGAACTAAATTTTGTGCAATGACCTTTGGACATCAAAGTCTACGTAACTCTGCTATGCACACAGATACCACTCATTTGTAACCAATTTAAAGGAACTGCAGCCAAGACGAGCCCGAGCTGCACGAGAGGCAATTTACAATCCAAAACCAATTTACTGATACAAAGAAAGAGTTGCAATTATTTTTTACAAGCATATTTACAGCTAATACTTTGAATTGTGTTCCTAAAAACTGTGCCTCTAAGTCCAACTTAAAACGTATTGCAGGTGCTACTTGGGGTTTAAGATGAAAACAGATCTCCGAACTACCTGGAAGGTGTGCAGCATTGATCAATAAGAGCAAGCGCTGTTGCTTTCATTGATCGACAGCATGCTCTGCTTGTACAAGATCTAGAGCGGCAGTAAAGATCTAACTAGAGTGAATGCGTCTCGATGTCAAAAGATGAAGTACCCCGGATTAAACCTGTAATGTGACGATCATTGATGTAAAAACAAAACCAGCTGTGGAAACATCTGTTCAAAACATTTAATTTGGGTTTATTTCTTGGTCTGAGGGTGGGGGGGGCCTTGTCGTCTTTTAAAATTTATATGACACTCTCTCGGTTGGCTGCCACCAGGACAGCTCTGCGGCAGATGGGGCACGTGGAGTTCTCGGACAGCCAGCGGTCGATGCAGTGCACGTGGTATTCGTGGGAACAGGGAAGCTTGCGCAGTTTGTTGCCCTCAGCGTACTCCGTTATGCAGACGCTGCACGTCTTCAAAGCGTCACTCTCCCCAAAGCTGCGCATGGAGAGGTTGTCGATCTGTTCTTTGGTCAGCCCCTGAGGCTGGTCGTCGTCGTCGTCGTTCAAAAGGAAGAAGTGGGCGAGTCGAAGGAAGGGCAATGAGCTGGGCTCCTCTAGGTTGATAGGGGGTCTGGGTCGAGCCCTGCCACCAGAACCCTGAGGCCCAGTGGCGAGGCCCTCGTCCGCATCAGTCTCAACTGTCCTCCCCCTGACTCCGGCAGCCACCGGTTGTTCGTCGACATCAGCGGCAGGGGCGTCTACGCTATTTGCCTCTGGATTGTTGAGGGTTTCCAAGTCCGCAGGCGTGCTCGTTCCACGGTTTGAATCTGAAGAATCCGAGTCAGAATCCATGAGGTAGCCTAGTTCACCAAAGCCTGTCATGATCTGCCTGATCATGGACTGCAGCGCCATGGAGGTTGCTTCTCCCAAACCTGCGTCTGAAATTCTTCGAATAGGGATTCGAATCGTGCTGACGTAGGTCCTCACGCCAGCACGCTCAGAGCGTGAGAAGGTCCTGCGAAACCCACCACGCTCACTCTCGTACAGAAATGTGTTGTTGGAGTTCTGGGAGCGCGACCGGGTCCGGCTGGCGATGCTGTCCCTTTGTCGATATTCACCTGGCCGCACGCGACGCACCTGGAGATCGAGCATTATAGTTGGGGGACGTCGTCCCGCTGCACCTCCTTCAAGCCCAGTAGGCTCACTTTCCTGAGATCCAACGGGCTGGCCCTCTGGTACCAGTTCGGCCTCAGCCCTGGGTGGAGGACCAAAATCACCCTCAACCAGATTTTGCCTTGAAAGAATATGTTGTCGAGTCCGAGAACTGCCCTCGACTTGAGGACCAGAGGGGGCATCTGTGGAAGAACTGGGGCTTATAGAGGTGTATGGGTGTCGTGGATTAGGTAGACCATCAAGCTGATCCAAACTGAGGGGAGAGCGACTTCTGGCTAACCTGGCCCTAGTCCTGCGTGGTTCTGGGCTACGGCTGCGGGCTCTTCTTTGTCCTCTACGTGGAGAAGAACAAGGTGGAGCTTGTTCTGGTGGAGCTGCAGCTGGGCTGGGAGGTTCCCTCTCAACCTCTGGCAAAACAGCCTCTTCTAGTTCAGGTTCAGGTTCAGGCTCTGGTTCAGGCTCTGGTTCAGGCTCAGGCTCTGGTTCAGGTTCAGGCTCTGGTTCAGGTTCAGGTTCAGGTTCTGGCTCCACAATGACAGCAAGTTCTTCTACAACCTGTTCTTCCACTACCTCTGTCTCCATAGGAACTGGTGGCTCAGGATTTGCAACAACCTCTGGAGGGACCTCAGGGGACTGCTCGGAGGGCTCCTGCTCCCCTTCAGCAGCTGCTTGCTGTTCAGCCAGGTTACGGTTCACGCTTATCTCCAAACTGAAGCGAAAATCGCCACTGTTTGGGTTGGTCTGGCTGACAGCCCGCCATGACTGGTTTCCACGATGACCGGTTCTGGTGGTGTTGCCGGTGCGGCGCACCGTGTTTAGCCAGTCCAAGAGGCTATCACCGCCTGGAGAGTCTTCAGAGCTCTCCGGTTGTTCTGGAAATTACAAAGATAAAAGGAGTCAATTTGCCTGCAACTCGTACAGCCATGCAGATAAACTCGTACTGTTAGGAAAATTATCCACCTACCAACTTGATCTTCCTGACTTTCAGTGCTTGGGTTATTATTCTGCTGCTCTGGACCATCTTTGATTTGTTGTAGTCTATTAAACAATTCATCTTCGGTCACCTCTCCTGGAAGAAATATTACAAAACATTCCATTAGGACACTTCTCACCAACACAGTAACTTTAGATCATATTTCACTCTCTTTTCATTAGTGACCAGCTGTAAGAAAAGACACTGCGGGTGGCAGGGAGAAACAGACCATGTCCTACAATGAAAACAAAAAAAAAAAAAAGGATTTAATGCATTTAAAAAAAAAAGAAGCTGGCTGGGACACACTTAACACCAAATAAATACTAGTACATATGTGGAAGGTAAAAACTGACTGTGACAAGCATCAATGTTCAACTATTCTGTGAAATTAGTTTTCTTTAACGCCACCAACAGGACAATACTAAAAACCTCCACACTTACCAGGGCATGACATTGTCCGTTCACTACCCTCTCCTTGGTGCTCCACTAAAGGACACTCCAAAGATACATTCCCCCTCCCACTGTCCAGGGACAGAAACAAATTGAATGTCCTCGATAATCCACAGGCAACTGCATTTTGAGCATACTCACAAATGCAAGAATAGTGAATAAAATCAAGCAGGAAAAAGTATCCAAAGTCAAAAAAGCACCTGTTAAATTAAATAAAATTAAAAAAAAAAGACAAAAGTTGTTCTACCCTGATGCATGCTCAATAATCCAGGTAGAAAAATCTAAAAAAGCTAAGTCTGGTCCTCTGGACATTCAAA
>JARVGQ010065026.1:0-12440 GCA_031762355.1 Hypsolebias martinsi | reverse complement strand
TCTGCTTTTTCACTGGCCGGAGCGAACCTTTGCATGTCTGAAACAGAGAATGAAACATCATCATCTTTGTTCAAGGTCAGAGTTAAGGTCATGTCAGGTGATCTCGGCCTCATAGAGGCTTGTTTTGCTGCAGCATCAGCTAGGGAGTTGCCTATTGAGACAGAATCAGTGTTTGATGTGTGTGCAGCACATTTAATTATTGCAATTTTGAAAGGAAGTGTAATTGAGGTCAGAAGATCAGCAACAAGTTTGTGGTGAAGGATGGGCTGGCCATCAGACCTAAGAAAGTTTCTGTGTTTCCACAGAGCTCCAAAATCATGAACCACACCGAAAGCATACCTGCTGTCTGTGTAAATGTTAACTGTTTTTCCTTCAGAAAGTGCGCATGCGCGAGTAAGGGCCACCAGCTCGCAAGCCTGTGCTGAGCATGATGGTAAAGAAGAGGACTCAATTGTGTGTGTAAGAGTGACAACAGCATATCCGCTGCGAATCTGACCAGTGTCTGGGTCACGTGAAGAAGCTCCATCAACAAAGAGTTCCCAATCTGGGTCAGCCAAAGGGTTCTGTTCCAAGTCCGGGCGTGGTGTGCAGATGACTTCAAGTTCTGCTATGCAGTCATGTGGGCTGCCCTCATGTTCGGTTGGCAGAAGTGTTGCTGGGTTTAAAATGTTACATCTTTGCACTGTTATGTTAGGCATGTCTAACAGTGTTGTGTGATACTTCAGCCAGCGTGCGGTGGACAGGTGGGCTGTTTTTTGTTCATTTAGTATCTGTGTGACTGCGTGGGGGACGAGGAGGGTCAAATCAGAATACCCCACTATGTCTCTACTTGCCAGTGCTGCTTTTTCAGCTGCCGCCACGGCGCGCAAACATAGAGGCAACCCTGCAGCGACTGGGTCAAGTTTTGCTGAGAAGTAGGCAACTGGTTTCAATCGGTCACCATGTTTTTGGAGTAACACGGATGTCATACAGCCACCTCGCTCATCCACAGCCTGTATAAACGGGCATGTGGGATCTGGAATGCCAAGAGTGGGGGCTTTTTGCAATTGGTGTTTGAGTGTTTCAAAGGCCTGCAGTGCCTTAGGTGTCCATGTGATGTGTGAGCTCATTTGTAAATGTTTTTCATGACATACCTTCCGCAAAGGAGCCTCAATCTCAGCGTAGTTCGGGATTAAGTGTCTACAATAGCCGCAGAGGCCTAAGAAAGACATAAGTTGTTTTTTTGTTACCGGCAGTGGTAGCTTGATGATTGCTGCGACCCGTGAGTCGGCTATCCTCCTTCCCTCCCTTGAGATTCTGTGTCCGAGAAAAGTGACAGTGGTTTGCACAAACTGTAATTTGGACAATGATGCTTTGTGACCTTGCTCTGCAAGGAATGTCAGCAGTCTGATGGTATTATGCCTGCAGGACTGCTCAGATGGTGTTGCCAGTAGTAAATCGTCCACATACTGTAACAGCACAATCAGAAGGCAATGAAAACTCTGTCAAACTGTCATTCAATGCTTGATGGAAAATGGTTGATGACTCACAGTAGCCTTGACAAAGGCGTGTGAACGTGTAAGACTTACCCAGGAATTGAAAAGCAAACCAGAACTGGCTGTTGGGATGAACTGGCACGCTAAAAAACGCATTTGCTAAGTCTATAACACTGAAATGTGTTGAGCCTGCAGGGATCTGAGAAAGAATCACATAAGAGTTAGGTACAATGGGTGCCCTCACTTGGACAGAGGCGTTGACCGCTCTCAGGTCTTGCACAAAACGCCACTCGTCCGGAGGTTTGGGCCTAATTTTCTTGACAGGAAAGATGGGAGTTCTGACTGGTGATTCGGGGCAGGGGACAATCACACCAGCTTCCAACAAAGAGTGAAAAACTGGAGTAATGCCTCTCTGCCTCAGGCTTTAATGGACATTGAGGAATTTTTGGTCTGTAAGCAGACTTTGGTGTTATTTCAATTGGTTTTTGGCCCTTGATTAATCCAACGTCATATTTTGTGGTAGCCCAGAGGTGGGCGGGGACATCAGCCAATTCGGGACTGTCCAGAGACAACATGGACGTCACTAGTCATGCATTGTTATCAACCACTGTCTCAGTGGGCCGTGCTGTCAACATGAGACAAAAATTCTGTCTGAACATGTTGAGAGAGGGCGAGAAGAAACAGGTTTCATGTGGTTCCCAGTCAGCGGCGTTGTGTGCTCTGAGTGCTGCAAACCCCACAGAACGCCACTGGGAACCCGGTGGCTTTGTCAGTGAGATGTGAGGAAATGAGTCGTTCACTGTGAAGTAATGTGATTGTGCTCTGTTTAAATTTATTAAAACAAAGCAAATATTTTCTGTCCAGCAAATGTATGATGTGGCAAGTTGTGTTGCTTGTGTCTGGAGAAATGAGTCACCCAACTGATCAGAAGAGTCTGATGTTACATGAACTGTGCAGTGCAAGCTCTGCTCAGGCATGAAGCAGGATGTGAGCACCGTTCTATTTTTAGTCAGAGTGAGCAGCTCATGCCTTTCTTCTGCGTCAGTGAGCAGCCACTCGAAAATGTACAACAAATCTGGTGTGAGCGAGATCAGTGTGTACGTTTCTTGTTTTTGTTTAGAAACTATCAATCCTTCAGTGCTACAAGTGATTTTTAATTCAAGTTTCAGAATCAGATCTCTGGCCAGTAGATTTACTGGGCAGACGTCAGAGAGTAAAAATTGATGGTTATGTGTCTCGTTGTTAAAAGGATCAACAATTTTGAGCGGACCAGTTACAATTTCAGGGACGACTAGACCGGAAGCCCCTGTTGAATGCACAACTTTACTTGACAGTGGAGCATCAGGGAAACATTTTTTCATGATTAGTGATTGTGTGGCTCCAGAGTCGACCAGAAAATCAATCGGTTTCTGTTCTACCAACACAGTGATCAGAGGTAACTTCAGACATGCTGCTTGTGTTTATTTGAAGTAAGTAGGAATAACTTTCTCTGTGTATGTGGGTGTGTGTGTGTCAGAAACTTGTGAGTGTGTGCTGGTACTTGTAATCTGGAGTCCTTGGTTCTTGCCCTCCCCGACTAGTCATGTGGAGCTTCCTCCCCTGTAACTCTGACCTCCTCTTTGCACCATCCCGTGTCTCCCTCTGGGTCTTGGGGGCCCATCTTGGTGTGGGACTTGAGCCTGTTCTGCAGCGTTGTGGGTAGGGCCTGAATTGGTATTGTCCTCTTCCTCGAGGCCTTCTCTGAAACTGACCTCGCCCCCTTGGTCCTCTCTTGTGGGGACAATCTCTTACCCAATGGTCAGGGCTTCCACACAGGAAACATGAGTCTGGTCTTGGGTTCTGATTTAGGGTCAGTTGGGTTGCTGCTTGGAGAAGCGTGAGTTGAGCATCTTCATGTTGTTTCTGCTTCTTTTTCTAAGTTGCTGCTGTTTCTGTTGTGTGCTAGGCCCAGGCATGTCGGGCGTGTCGCAAGAGCTCGCTTAGTCTCATGCCGGACTGCCAGTCTATGTAGGAGGCTTGGACTGACTTCCTAATTTGGGGCAAGAGTCCATTCATCACTGCTTGGCAGAATATAGTCTCAAAAGGGGTGATTTTGTTCCCCTGTCGCCAGTCTCCTTCAGGTGTTTCAACTCCTGAGTGTACTTTGAATACAGGCAACAGTCGGTTTACATAGTCTTGGGGATTCTCGTCTGTCCGTTGGACAGTGTTTGCAATGTCTGAATGACGAGGAATGGCTGGGAAAAATTCTATTATTTTTTCCCCGATTTTCCTCTGGATTTCCCAGAAGTCCTTGTTGGCTTCGTGTTCTGGGTCTGCTTCAACCATGTATTCTGCTGCACTTCCTGCTTTGTCAAACAGGTCGAGACCTATGGTGCTGATAAAACTCAGTCCATAGACAGTCCCCAGGATGATCTTTAATTCACTCAATAAGGGTCTGAGTATTTTTACCATTTTGTGTGTTGCGTCTGCGATGACTTTTCCCCCTTGGGCTATGTCGGGCAGGTGCTGTCGGGCCATTTCGACCAGTGTAGTTTGAGGCCAGGCCCTGTAGACCAATTGAGGACCTTGTGCTCCCCCCACCTCCAACATAGGAGCAGTGAAGACGCCGGGAGCATTGAAAACCCCCTGGGTGGTTTGAGTCTTGGGTTTCTTCTTGTCGGCCCCTTCTTGGACCCTCTTGATTTCTTTTTTGATTTCCTCTTGTTTTTCTTGTAGTTTCTTCATCTGTTCCAGGTGTGCGCGCGTTAATCTGCGGTCTGGATTGTCTGTTTCCGTGGAGCTTATTGCACCAGTGTCGGTGGAGCTTGACGTGTTCGCTTCACTTGTCATGGGTGATTGAATGTCGGACTCTGTGGGCGCGCTTACTGGCGTGGGCAACCCGGATGGTTGTGGCAGTCTCCGGTGTCCTTGGAAATCATCGTTGATGTCAAGTGCCCAGACTGGACGTGGTCGGGTTGCCTTTGTCTCGTTGTATGGGGGTGGAGGTGCCAGGTGAGTCAGTGAGGGGTAGAGTAGGGCCGTGGGAGACGAAGACCCATCGGACTCCCATGCATGAGAAACAGAAAAAGATGGGAGAGGTGGGTTAGTCAGTTCCTGGTTTTGTGTATTTATCCCTTTCTTATTTTTTTTTCTACTTGTTTTGTCTCGTTTTTGGAGCCATTTGGTTTGCTTTTCTCAGTTTTCTGGGTCAATTGGTAAACTTTAGAGGCTATTTTCTGACTTTGTAATTTTGACTCATTTTTCCAGAGTTTAAAAGCCTGCTCGTGATTGGTCATTGTTACGAGTTTTTCTTGTGGAATCTTTTTCATATTACACATCTTCTGTTTTTGTCTTGATAATTGTTGTTCTAATTTTTGTATTTCTTCTGGATCAAAAGATCCATTTTTTGGAAAATTAAATTTGTCATGCCACTGTGGCACAAAACTTAGACAGAAATCTCCATGTAATCGACGCATTCTGTCTGCTTCCGGTCCACACGGAATATAAGGTTCAATTTTACTCTGTCCTGATCCCATTTTATTCTTCTACCACGTACGTCCTCAGTATTTTTAATCAAATACTTACTCTCGGTGTATATTTCTCACTTACTTTTCCCCTCAGCGTTTAATTTATGACGCCTACCTCGGTAAATTATTATTACCTACCTCGATGTGTAAAACATCTACGTTTTCTTATTTTTTATTTTTAAATTATAGTAGTTTTCTTGTTTTTACCTTTCAGTTTCTGATGTGTAGTCTCGTTTGTATCAGGTTCGAGGATATTGGCGATGATCAGGTCCCCTCCGCTGTGAGAACCGAACGCCTCCGTCTCTTGAAGTCTACACGAGGAAGAAGGAGAGATCCCAGGGGATCTCTGGTCGACCGTGTCCCGTCCGGATGTCCTCAGCAGAGCGACCCAGTCAAGCGCAATATCCTGTTTGTGACGCCAGATTTTGTGGAAAATTAGACTATCTGATGAAGCAGAACGAGACTTTTAGTAAGTTAACAAGTTTTATTTGCTTTGCAAAGCGAGAACACAGAGATAAAGACACTAGGCTGTCTCAGAGTTGTTCTGACTCTGAGAAGCAGCACATACAGTTTTATACACACCTTCGTAAGCAGGTGGTTAGGAGTGGTTTCTTCTTTACACCAACATGGGAGGGCTTGACATTTACAGCCGAGAATTGAGTGGGGGAATAAACATATTTTAGTCTGTGGTTAGTTCTGTACATTCCACATGAGGGTGGTTAGTTTCAGCTCACAGGTGTGGTGTGTGAGCCGTGCAGCGTGCTGGAACAGAACAAATGCAAACAAGTCACACAAGAGAGACGATATTTTTCCACAATAATCCCCCATTTTGTTCCTTCAAAGGAACAACTCCGTGCAAAAATCATTACAAAATATGCAAAGTACATATACAGCAACATAATCGTGCCTCCCAAGGCCTAAGTGAATGATTTGGACTTGTGCAGGAAAACCCCGGGGTCACGATAGCATGGTGGTGGGGGAAAAAGGCTGCACAACACTCCATCCCCTTGGCAGTGGCCAAATATGGCGTCCAGATCATTCTTACATTCGAGTAACTAGGAGAGAAGAGAAAAGACAGTGTAAGACTCTCGAGTAGGGACATCAAGGTACATTTATAACAATTTTCCATGCAGCCATCATTAACAAGAGATGGAGTAGGCAAAGAGCTGTTTTTGTCAGGATAAAGGCCTGTGAATGAGGTGGCAAGCATAAAGGTGGAGTGATGTTAGGTTTGACGGGGTTTAGTTAAGGAAATGATAACCAAAATACGTATGTTCTTCTGGCAGCAAGCGTAAAGCCAAAACCTGTACAATTGAGACAACAAAATCAAGGAACTCAATGCGTGATTGGAATGGGTCAGAAATGAAATTTGTAATATTTTGCCCCTGAACTTGATCAAGAATGAATATATCTGTTAGATGGTCCATGTTAATGTTTAGTTGACTGCCATGATCGCGGACTACAAGTGTGATTTTCATTTTAGTTGTGTGATGTGAGTTCAAAATCGGTACTTTCTACACTTAATGGAGGAGGGGCAATATCATCGTAATTCAAAATTTGGTTATAGTTGTCATTGTATTTAGTTAAGAGCGCGTACGTCTGTTAGAGCTTCTCTGGGGTCAGGGCGGTAGTGATTAGGCGGGTTGAAAGAGTGCGCAGACAGGGAATACAACAACCGCATGTAACTAGAATTGCAACAAACACAGCCAGGGACATGAACAGGGACACGATCAGGTTCTTCCATGAGCCAAATGTTCTACTGAGCCAGTCCTCTAGTGGATTGTCAATCCCTGAGTGGCTCTGCATTTCATGTGAAAGTGTTCTGAGGCCTTCTAAGGCCCTGGACACTTTACCATCGGGGGCTGTATTGTTTGGGATGAAGCTGCAACATAGGTCACCGAACATTGTACAAACCCCGCCCTTCTCGGCAAGTAGCATGTCAAGTGCCATTCTATTTTGGACGGCCATTAGTGACGTTGGGGCTAATTGTTCCGCAAGGCCTTCTACTGCGTCCTGGGTTAAATTTGCCAGGCGCATTACGTTATAGTGAACATAGTTGATGCGATCTACATTTTTGTTTGGTGTGATAGGAAAAAGAGCGCTTATTACCGGGATATTTTCAAACCCTGCAGCGACCTGATCTGCAAGCTTATACTCATTTGGAACTCCCCTAGGAATTCCAAAGGCGTCAATATAGGTGGGAGAGCCGTAAGTGGGATCAAGGTTGAGACTTCTTTTATGTCTTGAACCAGAACTGGTTGTGGTTTTGGGTCCTATCAGGGTGAGAGGGGCTTTTAGTCGTACCATGGCACACATGCCAGAAGAGTTAGATGGGATTTGGGCTAGCAATCTTTTCCCTCCGCAGTAGTAATATAAACCCAATCTAACGAGTCGGCCAATATGCTTAATTTGACTTGACGAGGTTGGGGCCGGGTATGTTACGTTGCACCAGAGTGGATTTATGGAGTCTAAATTATGTTTTTGTGGGTGAGCTGTGAAAGTAAAACAGAAATAGTCAGTTCTAGCATCGGCAACGAAGGGCCCTAGTCTCATGTTTTCGGGGCCTACGGGGAACAGCTGGTTCAGTGTGGAGCAGTTTCTATTATTCGTTTTCCTAGTCAGGTTTAGCATGCACTGGAAACCCCAGGCGTCTGTTTGAATCAGGGGAGCTGGTTCTGTGAGGAGTCTGGGTCTGGCTGCTGGGCAGGCGACACATTCGTCCAGAGAGGCCTCACGAGCAGCCTCTATGAGCCAGGTTAGCCACATATTTGATTCAGTATAACCTGTCGACATTGCAATAATGTCCGAGGGTGAAAGCGACGTGTAATCAATTATGGTGACAGGAGTTTCCTTAAGTGCTGGGTCAGTTCCTGGCCGGTTTTGTTGGATCAAAGAGGAGTTTGACGCGGCAGTCGTAGGTTGCGGTTGTGGTGGGTGGTTTACCATTTCTATCGTGAGCAGACCGTAGGGGTCTTTTCCTGTTACTTCGACGGCTAGCAGGAATGTATAGGTTTTTAGATCTCCCTGACTAAAGTGAGTTATAGATGAGAGCGACAAGGAGACCGGGTTTTGACTAGGGGAGTAGTTTCTTTGAAATGAAAATTGGTTCTTCCACATGTGACGGAAAACTGCATCATTTTGTGTAAAACCCTTCGTCCACCAATTCAAATGAGGGGTCCACTTTCTGGTGTATAAAATGACCCTGTCCCACTCGCCACATGAGTTTATGTTGCAGTGAGCCAATTGTGAGTAGTCAGATCTTTGATTCAGGCATGGACACATGTAAAGATCGTAGCCTCGCCATGACGAGTTGAAGCCCCTGCAGTTGATCACATCACATAAATCGAAGGTGAATGTGGTTTTGGAGCCCCTTTCATAGGTTAAATACAGTGACTTGTAAGATCCAAACGTCTTATAGCTCGTCCTTGGGAGGACTGAGCTTCTCTTGGTGTGTGTTAATTTTGCTGGGAGTAAGTACCATGTCATGAGGCCTAACACAACAAGTCCCATTGTGACTAAAAGGCAACATAGTGACCTCTTTACCTTTGTTGGTATTAGGGTTGAGTTTGTGTGGTTCAGGTTTGTTCGTGATATGTATAAATCAGACATGGCCTTATCTTTTGGTTCACATTGCCAGATATTCTTGAGACCGGGTTTAGGTATCTGGGCGCGTGGATCCCTCGCTTGTATCAAGTCGTTCAGACTCCGATACTTGCTGCATTCCTGTTGGCACCCAGCGCTTTAGCTCTGATGCGTTGGACCTGGTTCGGTCTGGCTCCCTCCTTCTGGCCCGCTCAGTCCGCGAAACAGCTTACAGTGGGTTGCGTGGATCCAAGTGGCTCTCTCTGCGACCTTCACGGCGGTGTGAGTCACGAGCAACACCTGGAATGGTCCGGACCACCGGGGGGAATTCCAGCGTTTCCTCCTGAAAGATTTAATCATGACAAAGTCTCCAGGGGTTATGTTGTGTAGTTTTACCTGAGCTGGGCTGGGCAGCCCTCCCTGGACCTGCTCTCTGATGGATTTAAGGTGGTTAGTAAAATTGATACAATATGCCAACATGTTATGATCACAGTGCTTTAATTCACTTGTTGAGGTTGGTCCCACTCCCATATTGGGTGGGGTTGCAAAAAGGATTTCAAATGGGCTGAGGTTATGCTTAGCTCTTCTTCGAATGTGCATGTAGGTCAGTGCAATGGGCAAGCATGTAACCCAGTTGAGTTTTGTTTCGTCACAGATCTTAGTCAGTTTGTTTTTCAATGTTCCATTCTCTCTTTCCACTGCTCCTCCACTTTGTGGATGATAGGCACAGTGTTTCGTAAGGTCAAAGTTTAATGTGTTAGAAACTTATTCAAGGATTTGGTTGGCAAAATGTGGGCCATTATCACTTGAGATTTTTTGAGGAATCCCCCATCTTGGAATAACTTCTTGTAACAGAAGTTTAGCTACTGTGCTGGCTGTAGCATGTTTTGTGGGGAAAGCCTCTACCCACTTGGAAAACATGTCTGCCATGACCAGACAGTATTTTTTGTTTTGTGCTGGGGTTAGTTCAATGAAATCAATCATGAGATGTTGGAATGGTGCTGTTATTGTTTTGTGTGCACCAGGCCCTTTGGTTTTAATTGTTTTAGCAACATTGTGTGTGGCACAAATTACACATGCATCACAGTGTTGTGCAACTATTTTTGAAAAATTAATTGTAAACCAATTTTCATCTACTTGTCAGCATCCCTCCCTTTGACACATGATCCAATCCATGTGTCAACACTGCAAAGGAAGGAAAAAAGTGTTTAGGAAGGCATGGATTACCATTTGGACCCACCCACACCTCGTTTTGGAATGTGCAACCGCGCTTCTTCCAATCTGCTTTTTCACTGGCCGGAGCGAAACGTTGCATGTCTGAAACAGAGAATGAAACATCATCATCTTTGGTCAAGGTCAGAGTAAAAGTCATGTCAGTTGGTTTAGGCATCAGTGAAGCTTGTTTTGCTGCAGCATCAGCTAAAGAATTGCCTATAGAGACAGAGTCAGTGTTTGATGTGTGTGCAGCACATTTAATGACTGCAATTTTGAAAGGAAGTGTAATTGAGGTCAAAAGGTCAGCAACAAGTTTGTGATTCAGGATGGGCTGGCCGTCAGACCTAAGGAAGTTTCTGTGTTTCCACAGAGCTCCAAAATCATGAACCACACCGAAAGCATACCTGCTGTCTGTATAAATGTTAACAGTTTTTCCCTCAGAAAGTGTACATGCACGAGTGAGAGCCACCAGCTCACAAGCCTGTGCTGAGCATGATGGTAAAGATGAAGACTCAACTGTGTGTGTGAGGGTGACCACAGCATATCCGCTGCGAATCTGACCAGTGTCTGGGTCACGTGAAGAAGATCCATCAACAAACAGCTCCCAATCTGGGTCAGCCAAAGGGTTTTGTTCCAAGTCCGGGCGTGGTGTGCAGATGACTTCAAGTTCTGCTAAACAATCATGTGGTGCACCGTCATCTTCATTTGGCAGAAGAGTTGCAGGGTTTAAGACAGTGCATCTCTGCAAAGTGATGTTGGGCATGTCCAATAGTGTGGTGTGATAGCGTAACCAGCGTGCGGTTGAAAGATGAGCAGTCTTCTGCTCGTTAAGAATCTGTATCACAGCATGGGGGATGAGGAGGGTCAGATCAGAATACCTCACAATGTCTCTACTGGCCAGGGCTGCTTTTTCAGCAGCCGCCACTGTGTGCAAACAGAGGGGCAGGCCTGCAGCCACAGGGTCCAGTTTTGCTGAAAAGTAGGTGACTGGTTTCAATTTGTCACCATGTTTTTGGAGTAACACGGATGTCATACAGCCACCTCGCTCATCCACAGCCTGTATAAACGGGCATGTGGGATCTGGAATGCCAAGAGTGGGGGCTTTTTGCAATTGCTGTTTGAGTGTCTCAAAGGCCTGCAGTGCCTCAGGTGTCCATGTGATGTGTGAACTCATTTGTAAATGTTTTTCATGACATACCTTCCTCAAGGGAGCCTCAATCTCAGCGTAGTTCGGGATGAAGTGTCTACAATAGCCGCAGAGGCCTAAGAAAGACATAAGTTGTTTTTTTGTTACCGGCAGAGGTAGTTTGATGATTGCTGCGACCCGTGAGTCAGCTATCCTCCTTCCCTCCCTTGAGATTCTGTGTCCAAGAAAAGTGACAGTGGTTTGCACAAACTGTAATTTAGACAACTATGCTTTGTGACCTTGCTCTGCAAGGAATGTCAGCAGTCTGATGGTATTATGCCTGCAGGACTACTCAGATGGTGTTGCCAGTAGTAAATTGTCCACATACTGTAACAGAGCACAATCAGAAGGCAATGAAAACTCTGTCAAACTGTCATTCAGTGCTTGATGGAAAATAGTTGGTGACTCACAGTAGCCTTGGCAAAGGCGTGTGAACGTGTAGGACTTACCCAAGAATTGAAAAGCAAACCAGAACTGGCTGTTGGGATGAACTGGTACGCTAAAAAACGCATTTGCCAAGTCTATAACACTGAAATGTGTTGAGCCTGCAGGGATCTGAGAAAGGATCACATAAGGGTTAGGTATAATGGGTGCCCTCGCTTGGACAGAGGCGTTGACCGCTCTCAGGTCTTGCACAAAACGCCACTCGTCCGGAGGTGTGGGCCTAATTTTCTTGACAGGAAAGATAGGAGTTCTGACTGGTGATTCAGGACAGGGGACAATCACACCAGCTTCCAACAAGGAGTGAAAGACTGGAGTGATGCCTTTCTCCGCCTCTGGCTTTAGTGGGTACTGAGGAATTTTTGGTCTGTAGGCAGACTTGGTGTTATTTCAATTGGTTTTTGGCCCTTGATTAATCCAACGTTGTATTTTGTGGTAGCCCAGAGGTGGGCGGGGACATCAGCCAATTCGGGACTGTCCAGAGACAACATGGACATTACTAGTCATGCATTGTTATCAATCACTTCCTCCGTGGGCCGTGCTGTCAACATGAGACAAAAGTCTTGTCTGAACATGTTGAGAGAGGGCGGGAAAAAACAGGTGTCCCGTGGTTCCCAGTCAGCTGTGTTATGTGCTCTGAGTGCTGCAAACCCCACAGAACGCCACTGGGAACCCGGTGGCTTTGTTAATGAGATGTGAGGAAAAGAGTTGTGCACAGTGAAATAGTGTGATTGTGTGTTGTTTAAATTTATCATAACAAAACAAATGTTGTCTGTCCAACAAATGTATAATGTAACGAGTTGTGTTGTTTGTGTTTGAAGAAATGAGTCACCTAACTGATCAGCAGTGTCTGATGTTACATGAGCTGTGCAGTGCAGGCTCTGCTCAGGCATGAAGCAGGATGTGAGCACCGTTTATTTTTAGCCAGAGTGAGCAGCTCGTGCCTTTGCTCTGCGTCAGTGAGCAGCCACTCGAAAATGTACAACAAATCTGGTGTGAGCGAGATCAGTGTGTGCGTTTCTTGTTTTTGTTTAG
>JARVGQ010065023.1:0-21405 GCA_031762355.1 Hypsolebias martinsi | reverse complement strand
TTAACGTTTCATGCCTTTTACATCTCACTCATGACCACACAGGTCAGTTATAGTTTTAATCCAAAAAGAAGAGAATCGGTTATAAATTATTACTATTTACTTGACCTGAACTAGTCACAAATAAGTAATTAATTAAGGGTGTAACAGATACCTCTGCTCACATCTTACACACACATATATATACTGTTTATATGTATATATATATATATATATATATATATATATATATATGACTGAAAATAGTTGTATGCCTATGTTTTCTGCACCTTTACTTTGAAACTTCAAGCATTAAAATTACAAATTGCATAACTTGGTATATAAAATCCACCTGTGAGCAGTCTGAGGTAATCTGAGTCTGTCAAATGATACATCACTGTTGCAACACCTGTATGTAGTCGTATTAGCTACCATCAAGTAGGAGACATGATGAAGGCCAAGGAACATCCACACAGCTCAGAAACAAAGTTGCTGAGAAGTACAGATTAGGGTTGTATTATAAAAATAAATATAAAAATAATCCTAAACTCTGAACATTCTGCAGAGCTTAATTAAATCCATATTTGGGAATTGGAAAGAATATACGTTCACTGTAAACCTGCTCATAGAAGGTCATCCACCAAAAGTTACAGACTGGATAAGGAAGACATTAATCAGAGCAACATCTGAGAGCCCAAGCTAACCCTGATGGAGCTGCAGCTCTTCAGCAGAGATGGGAGGATCTGTTCATTAGACCACTATAAACTGCTCAGAGCTGGGCTACACTGAAGAGAGGCACAGAGAAGAGTTTAATGAAAAACAAATACAACTTTCTGGAATTGCCTTTGCAAACGTGTGTGAGAAGGAGCTGTGTTCATATAAGACCAAACATCAACTTCACCAGGACTTCTTCACCTGAAGCAACCTCTCATAACACTGGGAACACCACCCCCACTGTGATTTATGCTGATGACGGTGTCATGTTGTGGAGCAGTGCTTCATCAGCAGGGACTAGAAAACTGGACAGAGTTAAAGGAAGATGGAGAAAATACAGATACATTCTTTAGAGGGACTTTGCATCTTCCAGAGATCTGAGACTGGGACAGAAATGACCCAAACACTGCTGAAGCACTCCACTGGTTGAAGGAGAAGCACTTAAACGTCCTGGAGTGGTCCTGACCTCATTCCATCTGAGAATATAATTTAAAAATGTTGGACCCATGCAGCATTCAGTCAGCCCAAAGGATTTGTAGCAGTCTGTTTATGAACACATGGGCAGAATTTCCAGTGGTTTGCTGGATCAGGCTCATGAAGATGTAACAGGAGAGTGTTGATGCTGTGACTGCTTCAAAAGGTGGACTGACAGTGTTCAGTTTGGGGTAATGAATTAGGAATTACTCACAATTTTCCTTTTTTTTTTTTTTTTTTTGAGGGGGAAGGATTATTTAATATTTTGTTCCCATTAAATTTGTGTTTTAGTATATCTATTTTAAACAAATTAAAAATCTAAATTAATTCCACGTTGTAAAACGACAATATAAAACGTTACCAAGCTAGGTGAATATTCCCACAAGCTCATCTCACCACTCTCTTCTTAAATCTGCTGCTCCTCTTTAATGTTTCATTGGCTCACGTTCTCTTTAAAGTAGCAAAATAAACTTTATGTTACAGTTTTACTGCAGTTCTGAGTCACATGTGCTGTGTAAATGGTGGAATATTATGTATCTATTTATAGTGGAATAAAATTGTCTCTATGCCTTTTTAACCTGTACCAAGTTATGTAATATCGAAGCTAAAAGTCCCTTTTTAATGTGACTAACAGAACACACTGTTTGTAATTCAACATTCCACTTTTTTTCTGGGGGGGGAACCCCCTGGCTTATGTTTAGTGGTTTCCCTAATGCTTTTATTGCGTGTGCATTAACAGAAAAATCACTTGCAACTCAACACTTAATATGTAATCGTACATTTCCTTCTGCAAATATTGGCGTCTGTGGTGTTTTAATCAATTGCTTTACCAAAACCATCGGAATTTCTTCCGATTTCTTTCTTTCAGTGCGTCTTTCCAAAACCTTAGGGGGGGAAAAATCCCTGAATTTTCCTCGTTTAGGGTTTAGTCATACCCACTTGTACAGAGTAGTAAGTGACAGGCGAGCAGGCGGGCAGCTCCATGTGTGAAGAGTTTTTGACTCAGAGGTTCCTAGTCCTCAGTCCAAACCCCAGGCTGCTGACTGTGATGAAGCACAGAAGGGGGAATGCCATGGCTTAAAGACATCAGGCTATGTTGTGTAATTTTTGTAAGGTTGTGAGTGGGTGATGACGAGGATCGCCCTGACTGCTTCACTTACTCTAGCAGATGCAGTGTTTATAAAAACAACAATAAGCCTTGCGTTATTGTGTAGCTATGTTTCTTTTGCCCCTACATAATAAATCGTCTTTTTCCTATAAACCTTATGTGAACTGATCCGTTGTCGTTCTTTTCTCATTGTTCTGCACTCACTTGTTATTTTACAACAGGTTTTTTGGGGCCAGGAACATTTGAACTGCCTGACTTTGGTGGAAGAGCATCTCCGAACCTATTTCCACCTTCAGATAGAGGCTTCAGCAGATAGTTCTAAGGGAAAGGCCTGCCACACCCAGCCTCCACCCTCTCCCATCTCCCCCTCTCTTCGGACGGAGCACACCTCTGATGACTTGCGCACAGGAAGTTTTCAATACATTCAAGACGCAGGTGAATACACTAAATATCAATGACTTGTTGATCACAGCTGCTTCATGACTGCTCTTCTCAGAACAGTACCTCCATGGACGTGCTGAAGTTTTCAGAGGTAAAATAGTTCAGACATGGGTATGGATTTCCTATTATATGATTATTTAGAGGTACTTACATCAAATCAACATTAGCCACAGATACCTAATTACTGTTATTTATTACACAACTAAACAGCAAAGAAGAGGCTTTTGAGCAACATTAAATGTTACTTAAGATGCACACTGGCTTAAAACAAAGTTAGATCAAAGCCTTCTGTGAAAAGGAGTTTAATCGGGCATGTCTGCATGTTTCCACTCTGAGTAACTCGGTGTTTATCCCTCATCTTTGTGCTTTGTGTGCTCACAGTCAGACACTCACAGCAACATACACAGAGGATCAAACTTCTCTCTGGCTGTAGACCAGCCGTCCATTCTGTCAGCTGTGGTTGAGTCTTTGTTTGTTGCACTCTTCCACCGGTCTTTGATGCATTTAATGTTCTGGGTGAAGCTGAAGAACACACAGTGGTGAAGTGGAACCAAGAGAACAGTCTGTCTGCAACATGTTGGGCGAGGAGTCTGGGGCCCTGAGTGCAGGGACATGCCATGACCTCCCCATGGCATGACACAGGGACTGTTGGGATGGATCAGTAAAAGTCTAAAGGCTATAAAATGACAACATTTGATGAGAATGCCTGTTTATTGTTTTTATTATTTGTTTGCTTGTTGGAAGCACAGTCTGTTCTGGTGACAGACAGTGTTTGCACTGTAAGACGGGTAGACAAAGCTGAGGTTCGACTTTGTTTCTTTTTTTTAATAAACATGAATCCTAAACAGCAGCTATGATGTAAGTCATTGCATCTTAGCGATGGATCTGTGGAGTTTAGATGCTGTTATCCAGCTGTTGCAGGTGCTTGGCATGGTTTAATCAAAGCAGGTTTAGACAAAAACAAAATTGTTTACAAAGACACTTTGTTTATTCAGTTTCTGACACATGAGGAAATGCAGAAAAACTGTGTCCAGATTTCTTTTTTTTTTTATATAGAACAGTGTATTGGGTTGAGCCACACTTTATTTTTATGCATTTTTCAAGGCAAATGTGACATATAGAGTAATTTATTGAAACATACAAACCTTAATGAAAATGCTGTAAAGCTCACAATAACATAGTTGACACATTTTAACAAGCTTGAAAAGTCAGTAATTTTCCACATAGTCAGGAGTATGTTCAGGTAAGATGTTTTGGAGTTAGTCTTCAGGAGTAGTCATGACCTTTTTAAACATTTCAGATCTTCAGATCACTTCTTTTAAATGCTTTTTATGTTTGTTTGTCAGAGCGGGGGTGAGGTGGGGGTGCCTATTGGTCTATCAACAATATGTAATTTTCTAGTAGTTTTGGGGTTTCATCTGTGTGTGTGTGTGGGGGGGGGGGTGTACTTTTACTGAATTGGCAGTGTATTTAAGATCATTGGTGGCATAAAAAACAATCAGAAACATGAAGTTGTTTCTAAAGGGTATTCTCCAGATGGCACTGAATACAGAATTATATTAATTTAAAAAATAACCCAGCATCTCTGGGTGAAATGCTGCTCCACAATGTGAGAAGGACTCCACACTTTATTTCCATTTTCTTCTACAGTCATCTGTTTAAATTCATCATGTCTTCTGTACATAATTCTGATGACAGTTCAGACCAGAAGTTTAGAACAGGGTTCTTCACAGCATGACTTGTTGCTCCTCAGTTTTATTTCAGTCTTAGCTTTGTTTTTTCTTCAGAATGTCTTTTTCACAGCCACCTTCTCATGAAGACATTTCATAAGGAATCTCAGGGAAACTGTTGATACATCATCTGAAGCTCCATATAGTGCTTGTCAGGCTTTTGCTGTTTTGTTTTTCTACATGACCTAATGACTAAACGGTTGTGTTAATCTGCTGTAGAAAGTTTTTTTTTTTTTCTTTTATTATTTATCTTCTTATTGGTCCGTGATAAATGAACTGCAAAGTAGCGAGGGACTACTGTACCCAGAGAAAACTCGCGCATGCACAGTGAGAACATGCAGACTCCACCCAGAAAGGCCTCCGGACTGGGATTTGAACCGGGGCAACCTGCTTGCTGAGAGGCAACAGCTCCACCAACTGTGCCACCGTGCTGCTGAGATTTATCCTTTTTTTTATTTTATTTTAGCTAAAAACATAATTAGTTTGTCTCTATGCCAAGTTTCTTGTTCTGTGTAGACTATCTGCTCAGTATTCAGTAGTCTAAAAGTTTTAGAAATAATCTTTGTCTTGAAAATGTTCAGGTACAAGGACAAGCTTGAACGTAAGCAAAAAGTATGTAGTATTTGAATAAACACTTTGAAAGACCTTCAAAGGATATTGTTTATAACAAGAAGGTGTGTGTGTGTGGGGGGGGGTGGGAGATGGTGTAGATGTAGGGCAGCCAACTTGGGACCAGAAAGTCATAGGTTCAACTCCCCGCCATGCCCACATGTCATGGGGGTCCTTGAGCAATCCCTAAGTGCTCCCCGGGTGCTTACATAGCTGCCCACTGCTCCACCTGGGTGTATCTCAGGTGTGATGTCAAATGCAGATAACTAATGTCATTGTATGGGATCATACAATGATGACAACATAGCACATTACTTTCACTTTCTAAATAAAATGTAGTCATTGTTCCACATAAAAAGCTTATGAATAGATAATGCATGCAGTATAAATGTCAGCTTGTGTATTTCTTCCTTCAGAATTATCAAGCAGAGTTCACAGAGACAAAATAAGCTTTTTATGATATTTTATTTTTTTAATGCTTTGAATCTTTGATTTTTTTTCTTGTTTATTTGTTATAATGTTGTTATAATGTTGTATGTGTTCCATTTAGACAGATATTCATATGCTTGAATTAAATTTTTTTCAGGTTCACAGAGACTGCCTGGTCCCCATGAGGTAGTGTTCTTCAGTGAGACAGAAGAGATCCCAGGAGTGATGCTGTGGAGATACCCTGAACCTCGTGTCCTCACCTTCGTCAGGATAATGCCTGTCCCTTTCAACACCACTGAGGACCCTGACATCAGTACAGCCGACCTGGGAGACGTCCTGCAGGTAGAAAGAAGCGCACTCAGTGTCACCTAAACAAACTCTATTTCTTTTATCTGCGCTCTTTTGCCAAACTCTGAGATAGCAAGGCTCAATGATTTATTAAGCAGCTGCATGTTGCACGTCTCACTTCATTACATCAGTTGTGTTGGGATGTGTAGTCATCTGCTGCTAGGTAGGAGTTATGAGAAATGTAAGATGAGAAGAGAATCCACACATCGCTCTCACATCTTCCTGCTTAACATCACCTGCACTGAAGAAGAAGTAAACAGATTTAAAGCTGGGCGCTCTGCCATTGTGAGTCCCTCGGTGGGAGTCTTGTTACTGAATGACAGAGACCCCTACATTCTCTCCAAACTTGTAATACATGGTCAGACTGCTGTGGAAGTCATCTTGCCGGCTCTGGTGTGAATAGCCAGGTGCTTTTAACCCCAGATGAGGTTATTCTTTGGCAGGTTGTTGCAGCTACCGAGCCTGCAGGGCCTCAGTGGGGGACAGAACATCCTACTTTTCCTCCTATCAGTCATCCACTGTTTTTCTATCCCCTGCCTCCCTGTCCAGATAATCACTTTAAAGGAAAGATGAATCCCAACTTGAGTCCTTTTTCACCCTCCTCCACGGTCCCTTTTTTTTTCCTGGAGCAAATACATGAACATAACATAGCAACCGTTTCAGACTCATACTCTTTTTCTACCCTGTTTTAGGATAAAAGTCATTTGATGGCTGAAATTATGAAGAACATAATCCATAATTCATCCACTCATGGATGACACAAGAATGTGTCAATCAGAATATATAAACATTGATAACAATCAAACAGCACGTTGTTGGAATAACATTATTTCTAGAAGTGTTGGACTTTAAGGAATAAAACAGTTTGAGACAAAGTAATTCCAAACAGATTTTGTTGGCTTATTTGTAAATTCTCATGTGTTTTGTTATTACCATTACCCTTCATCACAACTGATATTAAGTCTCTCATTACATGCTCCACTTTATTACATTTTCAGTTTATTTATAGGAATCATTGAATGACATGATTTAGGGCTTAGAGTCAGGTTACCTTCCCTCGTTCTTTTCCTTCTTCTTTTTTTTCTCTCCATCCTCCTCAGAGTTTTCTTATCTTCACTTATTTCTCTGATTCTGTGCTGGACTCCCACAGTCCTTCCACCAGCAGCGCAGATGTTCGCTCTGTTTATGTGCACCGGCCCAGTGGAGTCAGGACGTTGGAAGGTGCTGCAGATGTCCGGCTTTCAAGTGAGGCCCCGCAGCTGTGAAGTCTGCACTGAGCAAAATGCTCAAGTCTCTGGTTGATTGCCCACATATTGAGTTTCAGTGAAAATGAAGGGAGCTGATGTGTTTGGAAGAGGGAGGGATGGGAGACGATGTAGTGATGGACAGTTTGGATAAGGAGGGGTTGGTACAAGGGGGAGAAGAGTTGGACAGTGACTCAGAGAGGGTCAAGAGGTGTGTGTCTCAAGTCTTACAGTGCTTACAGAAGCTGCTGCTGAGGACATGTGAGTGTTTGTTTCCTCTTGTCTAAAGAAAAAACATAAAACGCTTTCACGTCTAAATTAAAAAATTAAATGAGAAAATTGAATTTGTCTTTGCACGTTTTTTATTTTTTTATTTTTTACCAATCACAGAATACGTATACTCTGCAGAGAAATGTCAACACACTTTAATACACTTACAAATTAAAGAGCAAGCGTTCTCTGGATTAATGTTGCCCACCACCTTTCATGCCTGAGTTTTAAACTAAAATGCTCTTTGTATCGGAACGGATGGAAGTGTGGCCTTTTAGTAAAACCTTGTATGTAAATGACATTATGTGGGATCTTGTGATATTGTGAGATCTCATAAAATGTGCACTCAAGAGTAGAGCCCAACTGATAGAAACATTTTGGCTATTGCCGATACTTAACGGTATATTGGGAGGGGAAGGTGGCCACCAGTAACCACTATAATGGCTGAAAAGTTTTGAGCTTTGTCCACCCACAAGAATCCAAACAAACAGCGAGTGGAGCTGGGCTTGTTTATTTAGTGCACCTGTTAGCAACCATGAAGCTAACTAATCAGATTTTTGTTTGTTTGTTTGTTTGTTTGTTTGTTTGTTCTTTTTGCAGTTCGTTTGTTCTTTTTGCAGAAAAGTTAAGATTTCAGGCGAACATTTAATTGAGAATGACAAAGATAATGTTACTAACCTTGATATATTTTAGCTCTACATTAGATGTATAAGTTTTACAGTCTTCTTAACTTCTCAATCCATGCTAGGTTAGCTAAACGTTAGCTTGCTAACTTTAGCGGCACGTAGCTCATGACAAGAAGGTTGGATGTTTGAAGAGGAGTTAATATTGATTTTTAGTTTTGTTTTACAGATCAGTTTAAATAAACTCACCATGCTCTGTTCAGCAAAATACACCACACAGTATTGCTCCCTGCTTCGTCTGTGCTGAATGTGAAAGTGAAACTTCAGTGGACAGCCATGACTTGAAAGTAGTCTTCATGCGCCCTCTGCTGGATACATTGTACAATTATGGCTGGTTCACAGCATTTTGGGTGTGAAAATTAGAAGTGCTTATATCGGTGCATAAGGGGACAATTATCACCAATCCCAGTATGTCCCCAAATGTCTATATCGGCCTAAATTATCGGCTCTACTGATACTGTATATCTGCCAGGCTCCACTCAAGAGTTTGTGCTGATGATGACCTTTGTCTACTACCACACCAAATTTACCTCAGAATCTGCAAAACTGAGCAAATTATAACTTTTTTTGTGATGGCTAAGATGGTCAGAATGGTCTGTAGCTGTGGTTCACATTGTGAAGTGAATTGATTCCAATTGATGTTAAATTCTAGATGTACATCTAATTTCATTCAAATATGCCCTGTACTGAAATATTTTGCTAACAGACACAGTTGACTCCAGTAGTTAATGGCAGAGTTTTAAAAACTATTATTGCCCAGTTAGTTAGTACTTAGAGTATATGTTGTGAATGACTCAAAGCTACAGTTATAACGATGTTTGTGTTTGATAAGGTCACTTGGTTGTGGCAGCCACCTTGAATGAAGTTCATCCTCTCTAGGTGTACATCTAGTGCTTAGGTGAGGTAAAACTACTAGGAGAGATGATGCACTTGCATAATTTGTCCCAGTATTTCACAAGATGCTTGAACATTTGAGTCTGTTATCTTTATGTAGAAAACAACAAGTCTGTCAGTCCAAAAACATAATAAAATAAAGTGCCTGGATTTTATCTAGTTGAAAATGTTTTCTTTCGCATCTGGGAGCTTTCTCAATTCAAAACTAAGGGAGTGAGATGCTCCAAGCATTTAGATGCATGAGTTGTGCAAATTAGCTTCTCATGCAGATCAATCTCACCCCCTGCCTACTGGACAGTCTGTAGGGACTTTGTAGGTTATACCTATTGTTTAATAAATGTGGTTTTCACAACCTCACTCATTTTGCAGTGTACTATCTTATGAGAAATGTGTTAAACAGGATAATTTAATGAGATTCTCACATGGATGATGCTAAAAAGATGACACTCTGAGCATACAACCATTACTGAAACTACTACAAGTAGAAAATAAAAGCAGACATGAGTTAGGGCTGTAGAGAATAAAGGGTGTAATGAATTAGAACTCTGTTTTTAAGCACTAGGAAAATGTCCTGAACAGTTGTTCAATGTTGAGCTCCTGAGCAGCGTTGTGTTGTGAAAGGAGGAGAAACGAGGAGTTGGCTTCCAGGCTGACTCAGCTGCATCCCTGTGAGTACACAGCCCTGCTTTAAAACAACTTTTTTAGTTATAGAGCTCAGGCATTCAGAGCAGTGAGCCTGCGGCAAAGGGCAAAATCCACCTACAACTATTAGTTAAACTGAACTGCATCCAGTCATGTATTGAGTGAGGAAAGGATGTTGGTTTTAAAATATTGGACATGTTTACCCCATTTATAAAGATGTTTTCTCCATTCTTTTCTACACATTTTCATTTTAAGCCTACATTGTTCAGGAGGGTTTTTATATTTGAGCCTCAGTTATTAAGTTTCCCATTTTATTGAGTTCGACCTCAGTGAAACAATGAATTTGGATGCCCAGTTATGGAGCTACAAAAGAGTCAGTACTTTTTCATCCCTCTTAAAATCAGAAAGAGTAGTTTTGGAGCAGACAGAAATGCAGTCATAAAATTCCAACGCACTGTAGAGACTTCATTTCTTCTCCAAAAGAATTTCATTTCTTTTACATCAGAGCCGTTCAGAGGGAGAGAAAGCTGAGCAGAGAAGGAAGGCAGTCGTAATTTCTCAGGCCTCTAAAGTTACCATGTGGCCATGTGGAGATGGAGGCTGAAAGATGTTGAGAAATGAAAGGTGAGAAGGATGGGGAAAGGAAAGGAGTAGGTAGTAAAGAGAGAGTAATAGTTAACATTAAGCTGTCTGATCATTCTTGTGCATCAGTTAAACTCAAATGTTCTCCAGTGCAGCTCCAGGTGGACAGAGAGCCAGTGCATGTAAACAAAGCAGACCTTTTTTTTTTTTTTTTTTTTTAAACTTTGTTGTCACCTTCCACCTCTTCTCTCTCAGCCTCATATAACAGATGAGCAGGATTGAGGCTGAATGGAGAAGGGGCTCACTCCGAGCCTTGCTGCTCGCTCGTCCCCAGAGCCGATCATATTAACATTTTATAAAATCAAGATTTCCTGCATTTAAATAGTTGTGGTTTCCCAACTGGTTCCAGTATCTCCAAGGGGAAATTCAAACCCCCTTCCATTACTCAAAGTCAAATTGCTGCTTGAGCTGTTTTTATATACAGTCAAAGAGGGGGCGATGTCATTATGTTGAGGTTGTTGTGGGGGAAACTGAAGTTATGTCCCTGATGGAGTGAACATCCGCAGGTTTCTACCTGTGGAGTGTGTTCTCTGAATCATAAGCAGGTGGTGTCGTTGCTCTCTTTCCACCCTTTTTCACCTCCACCATTTCTCATCATGCCTCTCTGGAGATCTAAAGCCTGAGAAACATGGAGTAAACACAGGGGCTATGATTCAGCCTGACCCCCCAGCTCAGGGGAGCAGCTGGAGGAAAATGCCCAAACAGCAACAACCTGAGCCCAGGCTCGGTGCAGCGCTCTCTATTCACATCCGCCTGACGTTTACACACACCAGCTTTCCTCGGTGTGCAGACGTGTTAATGTGATCATCCACTTGCTGTTGGAAAATGTTTCCAAGTTACTCTGACATTTTCTGACAAACATCGGACCATCTGCTCCCCTGCTGTTGCTTTTGTGTGCTGCCGTGCATGGACTGGCTTTCATGCGCCAGCCGGGCCCGGCTGGTCTGCGACTGATATAAAAGTTTTGTGGGCCGGGATGATCTGCCAACCTTCAACCGTAGCCACTGCTGCAGCTGCTGTTCCTGCCATTGGTATGATGAGAAGAGCAGTCCCAATCATCAGCGACACACCCATGACACACCCTTTTATTTTACTAACGCTCTTTCTCCAGTTTCTGCAGATATACAACTTACTGTTGGGTATCCGAGTCCGACAGGACTTTGTGGGATATTTTGCCTAACTGACCCAGAAAGAGCAAGATTGCATTATAGCCAAGATAACTATTGTTTTAGTAAGACAGCGCTTAAGCGGACCTGCATTAGTCACAGCTAATGCACTGTAAAAATAAAAGACTGTCTATGTGGTTCATTTGATCTGGAGTTTCTACACCTCATGCACTAAAACGTTTATTCCAGTTTGGCTTTACAGAGGAAAAACAACAAAAACAAAGATGTTGAAGATCTCAGCATGGGCTCATTGCTGCTTTTCCACGCTGATTAATGTTAACATATATTAGCCCACCTGAGACAGCACAGCAGGAGTCGTTTTCAGAACAATTTTCATTACATTTGCTGAATAAACATTTGCTCAAACTGATGTCAGTTCAATTTCTCTCCCAGCTGATAAGGAGTAGCTAGTTGTAGAATTTCTTGACACATAGGCTACAGTGAAATTACAGAGGCCATAATAGTAGTGTTGATATTTTTAATAAAAATGGTGACGCGCACAGCTGTGGATGTCAGCAGCCACAGTCTCAGCGTGAGCTGAGGGAGTCTTCAGTTGCAGAACCATATTTGAAATTTAGCAGCAATCACATTCTGGCTAGACGCGGAAATAGAAATGATTTCTTTCTGTTGTGTATTTGCTTTAGAGTGCTTGCCTTTGGTGAACCTTATGAAAAATCTGGATAGTTTAAACAGACACAAAGAAGAAAATCTCTCCAGGGCAGCAGGCTGTTGTCTGTTTTCAACACAACTGGGTGTCAGGAATGGAATTAAGATTTATGTGTGCTGCCAACACTTCTGAATGTAAAAATATTTGTAAACAGTTTGGAATATTTAACTACTTAGAAATTCCTCAACGTACATTTCAAGGCCTTTGAACCGGTTCCCAAAATGAAACTCAAAACATTTTTGACAGCCTCTTGATTGATATTTTGCCCAAGGTCTAGCTGCCAGGCTCACTTTGTTGAATGTTAGAGGAAAGCACAGATTGGACTCGTCCAGCTGAGGGAATGTCAGCTATTCAGACGTACATATTGTTTTTCAGACAGAGTACACACACAATCAGGCTGAGGAAACTAACACTGACCCAACTGCATCCTGAATGTTCATGCAAACACACACCTATGTATACACATCTTTGTCTTTTATCAAATCAGTGCACTTCTACTCTTCAAAACATATATACAATCCATTTGACGATTGGCAGATGCCCTCATCTCCCAAACACAAGAACCAGGCGTCCAACTTGGCATTCCACCTAGAAAAAAAAAAGTAAAACAGGTGTTTTCCCCCCTTCTTCACTGAATCGGTTTCATTTATTTTAACTTTCTCTCTGATCAAGAACTGCAAAACTACAGAAACGTGATGCACATCTTACCATGCACATTTCACTGTGCCATATATGTGCCTCAAATATCCATTTCTGCATGTTGTCATGTGTATAGGATATCACAGGTGGAGAGGGGGGGGGGGGGGGGGAAACACGCTTAGTGTTTTAGCAATGCAGCTCTGGGACTTCTCAAAGGAGATCCAGCGAGTTTCCGCTCCAGTGGCTCAGTGCTGGGATTGCGGGTGCACAACTCTGTCCGATGCAATTATGAGGAGTTGATTCCAGGAAAACCTGTGTGACATTTCATACATGATGTAAGCTACAGTTACCTCATCTACTGCTCTCTCAGAACAGCCTGACAAATGGACCGAACGCTGAAACACACACACACCACTAACTTGCTGACACTTCCCAAGAGTTTTGGTTCAGTACCTGACCCACACACTCATATTCCTGTGGTACTGCCTGGCATTGTTCAGGTGCATTCTCAGGAGTGCTCTGCCATCTCTGATCCGTCAGTAGCTGATTTTTGCAGGTGGTCAAGGAAAAGTGAGAAGCTGGTTTAGTTCACACAGAAACACCAGACACGTTTCTGTTCATTTTGGCTCGGAGCCTTACAAGTGATCGCATCAGTGAATCTTAAAAGAAGACCCTTGAACATAACCTGTTGTTATTCAGTGTGAAAACTGGCCACAGAGCCTCGGTGCTAATGACCGCCACACAGCTGGTGATTGTTAAGCTGCCTTGCAGTGGAGATGAGTTGTGTTCTTACTGCGTTGGTGGTCTGCTGTGAAAGTGCTCTCATTTTTATTTTTATTTTTTTTTGATTGTTTGCGTTTCTTTCATTGTTTAACCAGACGAGAGAAAGTAAGGTAGCTTTGAAGGGAGTACAAATCAAGGCTACAATGGAACGATGTCTAAAAAAAGCATATTCCCTCTCCAGTTCTGGTATTCCCCTTGTACAAGGCCCAGAAAGTATCAGCATGGTTACTATTGTTAGATGGTTAGCAGACCACTAACGCCTGATGTGCAACATGGGACGCCAAAGACCCGTAGTACCTGTTGTCAAAACAGAGATGTGCAGTAATCTTGCTGTTTATGAGTACTTGGGGAAACAACAAAGAGTTACAAAGATCTGTTTGTATGAAAAGGAACTATAAATCTGACTCCTGGCTTTCCATGACACTCTGTCATTTCATGGGCACCAGTTATAAAATAGAGGAGTATCTGTGAGATTCATTAGAAGAAGAAAAAAGTCCCACAGAAAACCATCCACTGGCATTCAACTAGTGACTTTTTTAATCTAGGAACAATAACTTTTAGATTTATGGTTTCAGTTGAAAATTTGTTGAAAGTTATTGCTGAGCTCAGAACCTTGAAGTATGTTTAAACAAATGCATTGGTTATGGTTTTTTTTGTCCTCATGAAGCCATTGCCAAAGACATTTCCTGTGTGACCCTTAAAAACCGTCAGCTGTCTGTGGTCTTTGTAATTTATATACAGTTGTTTTCTGCTCATTCTGACTGCATGGAAAACGGGGAAGGAGGATCTTCCACAGTTCATCATACTCAAGTCATCATATGTTCTAGGCTAAAAAAAAATCACATGGTGATCTTTATTAACAGGTGACTAAATTTTTGCACAGATTTTGGACAAAACAGCTGATTTCCAGAGGTGTGGTTCTCCCAGCATGTGCACCATTCTCTCTTGTAAAAATTGGAAGTTATCCCAACTGTTTGCTGTATTGATAAGAGAATTTCCCTTTTATTTAGTTGTGGAATAAATTTGTAGATTTAAAGGGATATTCTGGCCATTTTGAAAGGAAGGGAAGTCTGAGATTGTTATCATTGTGCATTTCTATACGATGGTGAAATTGGTTCTCTGTATTTAACCCATCACACTTGAGATGCACCCAGGTGGAGCAGTGGGCAGACATGTAAGCGCCTGAGGAGTAGTTGGGGATTAGGTGTCTTGCTCAAGGACACCACGGCATGTGGGAATGGTGGAGTCGAACCACGACTTTCTGGTCCTAAGTTTGCTGCCCTGCCTCTACCCCGCCTCTTCTCCCTGAGGTGAAGTGAGGTTCTGTGGAAAAGTGGCAGTATGACGACTTGGTAATTGTCTCACAGTAAGGAGGTCTTGTTTTCAGTTCCTGGTTTGGACCTTGGGTCTTTCTTCATGGAGTTTGCACGTTCTTGTGTTTGCATGGGTTTTCTCCCACTGTCCAGAACATGTATGTTGGGCTGCCTTCAGGCTGAAGCCTTCCTTGCATAAGAGATGAGAGATGAGTGATCTCAATGGAATGTGCCTGTTTAAAAAAGGTTAATAAAAATTAAGTTATGAAAGATTATTCCTTCTATAATTGAGTTTTTAGCACCATATCTTTTTGTGTCTGACTTTACGAAACGCTTCCCTTAAACCAGGAACTGTTTCTGCTGCCTTTAATCATGCTGTGGTTAAGCCCCTTCTCAAAAATCTCACCTTGATCCATTAATTTAATCAAATTTTAGACATTTCAGTTGTTTGCTTTTTCTCTCTGAGAGGTTGGTTGTTTTTATGCAATTATAACCTTTTTAAGGAGCAAACATTGTTATTCTATGATATTAGTGCTTAGTGTATTGTAGTTGGTGTTTTTCTTAGTTCACATCTTAGATCTTAGTACTGTAATGTTTTCTTTTACATTTTATTGCTGGATGTAACTGGGACCCTGTGTACATAATCTCATTTCATCACATGTACCACATGTGGTGCGAATGACAATAAAGACTCTCTGACTCTGACTCTGACATGGCATTCATGACAATTTTCAATCTGAATTTAGATCTCAATATGGTACAGAGTGGACCGTGAACCTCGCTGTCCCTCTGTCCTTTTTGAAAATTTCCTGACCTGGAAAAGATCAATTCAGCTTTTATCAGCTCAAGGCTTGAGAGACTACTGTAGTGTTCTTTATGTTGGAATCTCTTGGTCCTCAGTCAGCCATCTTCAACTTGCCCGAAACAGTTTTGAACAAGTAGCCTTTTGACCAACACTTCCAGACATAGGCACATCACCCTTTTGTTGTTCTTTCTCCTTTGACTCAGTCTGTTTTATAATTGACTTCAACATCTTACTGTTTAGTTTTAAAGCTTGGAATGGTTTTGCCCTATCTTATTTACCTAATCTTGTAAGGTCACTTAATACATCTTTACTGTATGTTCCAAGGTCCAAAATGTAGCTGGGTCTTTTCATTTGCTACACCCAGACTGTTAAACTAACTTTATTAGGATATGTGCTCTAACACTGGCCTGGACCTTTTTAAATCTAATAATTCTTAAGGTTTGTTGTAGCTGTTTATATTGTGAAGTAATTTGACACTTTTAGGTTGTTGTAAAGGTCCTGTCTTTACAATTGTAATTAATTGATTGGAATAATATAAAATGCTTCTTCTTGAAGTGTTACAGCTTGCTGCTGCTTTTTTAAACATTTTATTTATTTTAACATTTAAAAATAATGAATATGTGAATGAATAAATAAAAAAATGACAAAAATACGAATACATATGCATTTCCATACACATTACATATGCATATATACACACATGTTAAGCCATGTTTGTGTGGTGCTTAATTCAGAATGATGACAGTCTGTATGTTTAACACAGGACTGAAAGAGATTCCTAAGTTTTTCAACTTATCTAACCTTACCAGCCACAGTCCGTCAGATTTGAAGAAAAATAAAGGACCTCCCTAATCCCATTTATTTGTATATGTAGGTGGAGCTGCAGACTTCCTGTTGAGCAGTTTTAAACTTCTTGCCATTGGTGTTGTGAAAGCTATTAAGTCCCTTTTTAGAATGAGAGAGAGTAAATAAAGTTGGCCACACAACCAGTAAACAGTTAAAATAATAGCGGTAATACCCTCTCTAATTACATTAATGAGGAAATGTCAGACTAGCATCTCTTTATGGAGGGACAGCTCCAAAACCGATGGGGATCATTTGCTGTAGCCTGTTGACATCGCTCACACAGAGGAGACACTGTGACAGATATTTGTTACCAGCCTGGCTTTAGTGTAGTGAGAGTGATTAATGTTGTGTGATGCTGTGCCCAGCACAGACTGAAGATTTGCTGTACAGTAGTCCCTCATTTATCACGGGGGATCCGTACCCCGAAGCCCTGCGATAAGTGAAAAACCACAAAGTAGGTCATGATTTCAGCTCCCTGCATTGGCTGCACTCCTGTCAGCCTCTTGGCCACGCCCACTTCTCTGCTCTGCAGTGGAGATATGACACGGTACATGAAGAAGTTTCTCCTGCAGCTTGGGCTGCACACAGGTGCTAAATAGTTTAAAATAATTTATTTTAAATACAAATTCCATGCTAATTGTGCAGCTCATTCATCAATCAGCCAATTGTGTCACATCCGCTCTAATTTTGAAAAACCACGATAGAGTAAGTCCGCGAAAAACAAACCGCAAAGTATCGAGGGACTGCTGTACTCTATAAAACCTACCCTGAAACAGCATGTTTGTTTTTAACCAGCCTATATTCAACAATGTTAACCATTTAGTTATCATTTTCTATGTACATCCATGTATTTTATCCTGTGTCCTTTGCTTGTTTTGCTGTACAGCACTTTGGTTGGCCTTGTTGCTGTTTTAAGTGCTTTATAAACAAAGTGGTATAGTATGGTATCATCTTCAATCAGCAGTCCCAACTCTGTCTCCCAGACAGTTTTCAACACAGTGTATATGTTTCAAAGGTTAGAAATTGTTAAATATATGGACAAAAACATGTCTCTTATTGTGGTTACAGAAAACAATGAGCTTTAGATACAAGGTTGAGCTGCTTCTTTTAAGACTGCCAATAACCGTTGATTTTTATGATAGTTGTTTGTTGCAAAGTTGACACCAATGTATAGGTGCACAAGATATTAATTATTTATAAATTTTCCACAGAATCCCACTTGAAAATGGCTGTAATAACTTTTCATACATTGAATAGAACTATAAAAGGAAATCTGACACAAATAATAAAAGTAAATGAATGTCTACTGTATGTTTTCAGTCTTTAATAAGCATACACTGAATAAAATACCTGAAGATAAATATTTGAGGGCTATTTGTGTAAGTTATTCCTGTGTCTTTCAGGTACCATGCAGTCTGGAGTACTGGGATGAGCTCCAGCAGGTCTTTGTTCAGTACCGGGAGTTCAACCTGTCAGAAAGCTGCTCCTGCCAGCTGCAGCTGCCCAGCCTCAGCCTCACCGATCACCATAAGGAGCTCATAGCCTCAGACCTGTGGAGGATCGTGCTCAATAATAACGTAGAGGGAGGTGATGAACAGAGGTGAGGGAATATGTTGTTTTCCTCTGAAATGTTTCTGTTGGATTGTGTTTAGCTCTTCCTGGTGTTTGTTTGAAGGGGCCTACGTGTACCTACACACGGTATGTGGATCTATAGACTTTGTGCTGTCCAATGTGAGGAAAATCAGGCATGTAGCACCCAGGCTGCTGAGCGCACAGAGCTGCAGTGTGTCCCTCGCCCCACATCTGGTGTGCAGGAGCAGGGAGCAGACTTGGAAAGCGTTCAGATAGGCCTAATGAGATTTCCCAGCACACCAAGTGCCTGTCAGGGCCCATCCGGATTCCTTCCTGCTTACCTTGACTGTATCTAATCGAAGGGAAGCTCAGGGGAAGCACAAGTAGTCGAGCCCCCTTCGGGTTGGCTCGCAAACTTTCTGGGCAGGGCAGGGTTGGACCGAGCAGTGTAGCACCTCACAGATCATGTTTTTACTTCATTCTTCTTGCTGCCACTGCTTCCTCTCTCCATCTCCCAGGTGTCCCAGCCTTCTGGTACTTTTCTGGAGCCTGGACCATTTTTCCTTTTCCTTTTGTCGTTTTGTCTTTCTTTACTCATTTTTTTTTCGTTCTCTACCTTTTTTACTTCCTTTTGGGAATTTAAAGAACATTTTTGTATAAAAGAAATCCCACATTCTGTGTGAGTCAGACAAGTCCTAAGAAAGGGTTGGGGGAGAAATAAAATGTGTAAGAAAAGTTCTTCAAGACCAGGTTCTATGTCAAGTAAAATATACATCTGCAGTTCATTACAATCATACTCCAAACTCGACGTTTCCTCCATGTTTAAATTGTTTGTCTTTGTTGAGCAAAATTGATTCCCCTTTCCTTACTTTCTTATTTCATCTGCCTTACTTTAGTTTCCACCAGAAAAATAACTTGGCTGCCCTGCCAACTGGAAGTAATGTAAATTGTCGACATATGATGGTTATCTTTTTAAGGAGCACTCTGCTGCATCAACATTTTTCACAATTTGAGAGTTTTCCTCTAATGGTGGATCATGGTAGCAGCAAATTACAGGACAAATGGTCATTCATTTCAATTATTTCCCATTCCACATCATCAACCCTGATGTGCAATTAATGTCCACGGAGGGGTTCTCTTTGAAACTCCTAGCATAATAATTTAACTGACTGTCCCAGACAGGAAGGAGGCCCTCTCCACAGCATTGTCTCACTCAGACCAGATTTTTTTCTGAAACACAGTTTTGAAAAAGCAAAATGTAACTTCTGCGGTGATTACATCATAAATCTATGCTATTCATTTTTCAAAATAAAATACAAAATCTATAATAATCGTACAAAACAGTTGTACATTAGGAATGGTTCCTTTAAATTCTTTATGTAAAACAAGGTATATTATTTAATATTTTTGTATATTTCTTGCACTTTTACTGCCTTGTGCAGTCTAATTGTGTTAGTTTTCTTCATCTCCTCGTCCCCTCCAGTTCCGACAGTGAGAGTGGGTCCCAGCTCCACTGCGATCAGTTGGTGTCTCCAATAGCTTTGGCAGCCTGTACCCGTGTGGACTCCTGCTTTGCACCGTGGTTTGTCCCCTCGCTGGGCGTGTCCCTCCAGTTGGCACAGCTGGAAGTTCACCTCTGCCATCACCTTGAACAGCTGGGCACAGGTAAGTATTCATCATATAAGCAGCATTAATACAAGGTCATCATTTCAGTCACTCAGGTGATTTCAATATGTTTCAGTTACAAAACTTATATCTGTCAATTTTCAGATTTATGTATTTATTGTGTAAATGCTGAGTCAGCATTCACACTGATTTCATGCTTATATTTCTTCTTACTCATTTTGCAAACGAGCTACTACTGCATACTATTGCTACTTTGCATACTGCAAACTACGCTTCATAATACTTCTGTAGTGCTTGTCATATTAGTATGTCAAATAGTATATAAGTAGTATGCAGAGTTGTTTAGTACTTCTGTACTGTTTCACATATGACAATACTTTTAACTATTTAAATATTAAAACATTCGGCTCATAATAGTGTGCAGTGATTTTTATTTTTAGTCACTTTTATTCAGTTAAATATTTATTTAATATTAAAAATATATCTCCCTACAGACATTGAGATCTCTTCACCACCTTTGAGAACGTCGATCTCTGCTTCGGCATTCTTGCTCGTTTTCTTTAACTTGTAGCTGCCACTTTGCTCCTTTTAGCTTATAGCTACTATTCTGTAAATTTTATCTTTTAGCTACTTTTAATAACTTGAGGTTTTTGCTTCAGTTTTGATCATTTTAGTTGATGTTTTCATAATTTGCTCTGCTCTGCATGTTTCTGACCATCAGTGGGCAATTTGAACAGATGACAATACTTCAAATGGATTTAAGTACAAATCTTCTTTGTTCCTCCAGTTCCTTCTCAGAAGCTTCATCCCTTCCTGCCAGACAGGAAGTTACCTCAGGAGCAGGAGTTCATGGTGATTGGTGCTCGGGAGCCTCAGGTATTCTTGCGCCAGTGGAGCTATGGACCTCGTCAGTGTCAAGAGTTCAGCTTCTCCACCCAGTTAGACTGCAAGCTGCTGGAGTACCGAAACCTGACATACCTTCAGCTTCTCCAGCCTTGTGCACTGCAGGTTGAGCTCTGCAAGTTGTCTGTTCAAATAATTGGATGCAAAGTATTGGAAAAATTAGACTTGCTCATTTAGTGTTTTATTGTGTGTTTTAGGGACAGGCCACTGTCATCAACTGCCCCCAGAAGACTTCTTTGGATATTAATGTGTTTGTGGATCCATTGTTCCTCAGTGTCAGCCAGTATGCTATCCACACTGTGGACACTGCCCTGCTCAGCTGGCAACAGGTAACTCTAAGATTAAAACAGTTTTCTACCCAGACACACAGAATAATTTACTGTATACACAGTAGTACCTCATTTATCACGGGAGATCAGTACCCTGAAGACCAGCAATGTGAAAAAAGTGAAATAGGACTAGTAGTACAAGTAGTAAGTAGTAGTTTATTTATATACATATACAAACCGCATTCCAAACAAGTTCGGGCACTAAACAAATTGTGAATAAAAACAATGCAATGATGTGGAGATGGCAAATGTCAATATTTTATTTGTCATAGAACATAGATGACAGATAAAAGATTAATCTGAGTAAATGTAACATTTTAAAGGAAAAATATGTGGATTCAAAATTTCACATGTCAACAAATCCCAAAAAAGTTGGGACGAGTAGCAATAAGTGGCTGGAAAAAGGAAATTGAGCATATAACGACTAGCTGGAAGACCAGTTAACACTAATTAGGTCAATTGACAACATGATTGAGTATAAAAAGAGCTTCTCAGAGTGTCAGTGTCTCTCAGAAGCCAAGATGGTAAGAGGATCACCAATTCCACCATTGT
>JARVGQ010064992.1:0-12467 GCA_031762355.1 Hypsolebias martinsi | reverse complement strand
TCACTCCTGCTTCTGTCCTGCTCCCCTCCTGCTTCTCTCCTGCTCCTCTCCTGCTTCTCTCCTGCTCCTCTCCTGCTTCTCTCCTGCTCCTCTCCTCCTCCTCCTCTCCTGCTCCTCTCCTGATCCTCTCCTCCTCCTCCTCTCCTGCTTCTCGTCTTTCGTTTGAGCCACATTAAATGTGTTTAAGTTTTAGTTTCATTCTTGAAGATCAGGAAGCATCTCTGTGGAGACTGAAACCAGACCAGTGTGTGTGTGTTGTGTGTATGTTGTGTTGTGTGTGTGTGTTGTTTGTATGTTGTGTGTGTGTGTGTGTTGTTTGTATGTTGTGTGTGTGTTGTGTGTGTGTGTGTGTTGTGTGTATGTTGTGTGTGTTATAGTTAAGTAATGCAGGTGAGCAGAACACCTGTGTGCTCATTAGCATCAGACTCGTGTGTTTCAGCAGGTTTCTTCTCCAGGTGTTTTATAATGTTACGTCTCCGGAATCTAATTTTTCTTTTCTGTTTTCAGAGCGTCAGCCAGAAGTCGTCGTCTTCGGTCTTCAGCCCGGGCCCCAGTCCCACCAAGAGTCCAGAGAGGAGCGAAGAAGTTGAGGCAAGAACGCACACACAAACACACAAACACACAAACACACAAACCAGAATCATTTACGACTCTGTCTACAAAGTCCAGTCTGGTTCTCTGGACAGATTAAAAAAAAACTTGTTGAAACGTTTAGTGTTTTATCCAAAAGACTTCTTCAGTCTGAGGAGCTGCAACAAACTCAGTCTTATAAATAACATCTTCTCATGGTGGATCAACCAGTTTGTTGCTGACATCCAGAACCAGCTGTTCACATGATGAAGGACCATCAGCCCAACGATGGATCATTAGTGCTGCTTGTTATTCATAGAGGCTGAGTGATGCAATAACAGCACTGTGAGAGGGGGACGGTTGAACACGGAGGCTCCGCCCCTCTGTAATGATGGACAGGTCCTCTTCACAAAGATGTCTTCCTTCACTCCTCTCAAACCATCGTTCCTCTCCATCAAGGGTGTGAGCATCTTCATCCCTGAAGGAGTGACCTCTGACCTGCAGATGAGTGTGGACCTCAGATGGTCTGATGATGTTGCATCAGGAAAACTCTCTGATTGGTCTCAAAGTGTTGGACCTTCAGCAGAAGATCTGTAGTGTGTTCCCACTTTCACGTTCTCCTTCCTGAGGCAGAGGTACGAGTTTGAAACCAGCTGAACCCAGAACTGGATCTGATGCTAATGAGAGCTCCGCTTCAAGTCCAGACTGCACCAACAGACGCTTCACGTTAACGAGCACATCGACGTCCTGCAGGCACACGAGCCCGGAGCCTGCTCCGACACGTCGCAGCCGCTACGCTCTGCGACACAAAGACACCAGCCGAGCAGATGCAGAGATGAAGAACCTGGGAGGAGTCGAGTGTGGCAACGATTGAAAAAGTACCGTTTTGTACCGCACTCCTCCGGTCCAGACCGAGACGAGCTGCCACCAAACGTGAAGAAAGGTGCAACTCTGTTGAAGGTTGTTGCAAAGAGCATCAGCCGGATGACACCCGGAGCTCCAGAACGATTTATTGACATCTGGATGGAGTTCTTGGTTTCTGTCAAGAGTCTAGATTCATGAGCGAACTGGACTTTTTCAGTCTTTAATGGTTTTTACACAGTTTAGACGTGAGAACAGTTTTTTTCTGTCTCCTTCACCCCATCTGCGTCTCACTGCTGCAGGACGACGTCTCACCAAACTGAGACCAGCTGGTGCCTGCAGGAGACGTGACCTTAGTGTTCACGACAGGCGAGCCCCCAACGATTCATTCTACTGGAGAACGCTTTAGACCGGACGAGAGGCCAGTTGAACCAGTTTGTTGTTCATAATATCCTACACACGCTGAGATACCGATGGTTCAGTCTCCATCCGTAACATCTGGTTCTGGTTTCTAATCAGCGTGGTTCTGAGAGCTGGACCTTCAGAGGTGAACACGTTTCCAGAAGGAGAACTTCCACGCAGGTCCAGCAGGTTCTAGATGTACAGACAGCAGCCTGCAAGGGTCTGAGCTGGTTCAAGACATTCACTGACAGGAACCAGTGCTCTGAGGTCTTCACGTCTCCTTTCAGGAGTTTTCACAGAACAACTCACAAATGTTTAGAGTCAAGAGGCAAAAGCAGCTCCGCTGTCGGAACGCTACAACAGGGCGAAAACGCCAGATGTTTCCCCAGAAGACCAACAGCAGCCGACCAGCTGCCAAACAGCAGCCGACAGTGTTCTGTGTGGTTCAGCCAGTCAGTCATGAGAGAAGAAGAAACATTCGTCCTTAAAAACAAGAGCTCGAATCAGAAAAAATCTCTCACAGTGCGACCCGGGCCGTAACAACAAAACAACTCCAGAACGGAGCGTGACTAATCGCAGCTGCTGTCCAGCTGCTGTCCAGCTGCTGTCCAGCAGCTCCAGCTCGGTGAGTTACCGGCTTTAATCCCGTCAGAGGTCAGAGAGCAAACCTCCACACGCTCTTTGACTTCCAGCGTCTGAGCTCACAACGTTCTCCTTCACACTGAAAGTGGAGGATGTTCATCTGCTGCACAACCATCAGACCCGAGGTTTAGTTTCTACTCTGCATTTCTGTCTCTCTTCTAAAGAGGCGTAGTCAGGAAGTTTTAGGGGTTCTCTTCCGTGTTGCTGAAGCAACGAGCTGACTCTTTACACTGAGAGGACATCAAAACACCCCATGTTGGGTTTTATTTGTATTTTTTGTTTTTGTAACGTTAAACTTCAGCCGGAGGCAGATTCTAATTATTTTCTGCGTGCACCACCTCCGCCCTGCCGTTTGTTCAGAATGTCAGGAACCTGAAGAGGAGCAGGCGAGTGTGGAACCTAGGCGTGGCCGGCCTCCTCCCACAAGCCTTTGCGGCGGGCGGGGGCCGTTTGTTTGATGTGAACCTGCAGCGTGGTCCCACTCTGCCGTGGCCCGGCAAAGTCCAAACTGCACCTGACAGGAAACCGCTGAGGAGGCGGATCCAGTCTGGGCAGGAAAACGAAAAGTCCTGAAAGTCTGAATCAAATATTTGTTCATTTGTGATCCAGTTTTCTGCCGTGTGTTTCTCGGCTCGTTTCTCATCCTGCAGTTTTCAGCTGTTTCAACAAGTCATGAATCAAAACGTTCGGCTGTTTCAAGACAGTTCTGCTGTGACTGTTGGTACTGGTGCAACTTTAGCCTTTTCTGACACTTTTTCTTATAGAAAATGAATTGAGCTCATTTTAATCCTTCAAATCTTTAGCTGTGTTTACAACATTTTACTGCTCCTTTCACATTTTGTTCTGCTTCAGCTGATTTCAGCTTCCTTCTGCCCATTTAAACTTTTTTCAGCTACTTTCAGCTAAATTCTGCTGTTTTTCAGCTGTTTTGTGCTCCTTTCAGATTATTTCTGCTAACTACAACATTTTTGTGCTTCTTCTAACTTCTTCCTGCTAATTTCAAATTGTTATGCTCCTTTCAGCTCATTTCTGAAAGTTTCAGCTTTTTCTGCTATTTCAGCTACCATTT
Organism: Hypsolebias martinsi; assembly: GCA_031762355.1. NCBI lineage: Eukaryota > Metazoa > Chordata > Actinopteri > Cyprinodontiformes > Rivulidae > Hypsolebias > Hypsolebias martinsi. The sequence continues at coordinate 8,923 of JARVGQ010064992.1, read as the reverse complement.
ATCTGTTTTTATGCCACTTCAAACTTTTTCAGCTAACTCCACATTTTTAGTCATTTAAACTTTTTTCAGCAAAATTCAGCAAAAATGTGCTCTGTCCACTTTCTTCTGATAATTTTAGCTTGTTTATGCTTTTTAACTACTTTTCAGCTGTTGTTTTTTTTTTTTTTTTAGCTTATCTTGGCTTTTTTCAGATAGTTTCCACTTTCTTGTGCTCATTTCTGCTTCTTTCAGCTTAATTGTGCAAACATGTTCTTTTTGCTTTCTTCTGCTCATTTAGGCTTGTTCTAACGTTTCAGCTATCTTTTTAGCTATTTTTAGCTAACTGCTGCTGTTTTTAGATAATTTCAAGTTTTTTTGTGATAATTTCAGCTACTTTCAGTCTAATTAACTTATTTATGATCATTTCAGCTTATTATGCTCCTCTCAGCTTATTTCTGCTTGCTTCAGTTATTTCAGCTACTTTTTAGTTTTTTGTCCTCAATTTAACTTTTTCAGCTAATTCCACATTTTTTTTAGCTCATATCGGCTCCTTCCACTTCCTTCAGTTACTTTAGACATTTTTCTGCCTTTTCATCAACTTTTAAGCTATTTCTTGCTGATTTCAGCCTTTTTTTTAGCTAATTTCCCAATCTGTGTGATTTCAGCTACATTTCAGCATGTTTTTAGCTAATTTCAGCTGTTTTTCAGCTTATTTTTCAGCAGCAAGCATTCACACTGTGTTTTCACAGGAAATGTGATTTGTCTAGTTACTTTCGTTTGGTTCTGATAAAATCAGAATATTTTCACCTCAAACTACAAACCAGAGCTCCCATTTTGGAGTCACTTGGCCCGTTGACGGCTCTGCTTCGGCTTGTTTGGTGGAAGTAGCTTTTTTATTGTTGGTGTCATCAGGGGTGTGGTTCTGACCCAGTTTACAGGTGATTGTGTGTCTGTGTGCGTCAACAGTTTTCAACAGTCAGAGACGTTCATTGTTTACAACTGTTGGGCCTGATTCAAGATGGCTGCCACAGCTGAGTAGCATGAGCAACACTAACGTCATTTTTTAGACATGGAGCTGAAATGTGGTGTGGTAGTAGCCGAGAGTCATCCCTAACACACAGTCAGCAGTTTATTGATTAACACTTCAGCATTTGAAGCTTCAGGAGATTGTGCTTCAGCTCCCTGGTCCCTCTGACTGAAGGCGGAGCTGGGTCTGTAGAGTGATAATCCAGATTATTCACCCAGATTAAGATTTTTTGCTGAAAACAGTTTGTGGTTCAGTTTATTTGTTGTTTTTCTTCTGAGAAATTAAAACGTATAAAAGAGGAAAAAGTTCATGCTCAATAATAATCCAGGTGAAAAATCCATCAAAGTTCAGTCAGGTCCTCGGGACGGTTTCTTTGTGTTGAAGCGTTTCGTCTTTAATCCAAAACATGATGATGTCTTTTGGATTAAAGAGGTCACTGGTGAAATGTTTAATCCAAAAGACTTCATCAGTGACGCCTTCATCATGGAAGTCTTCATCTTGTAAGGGACGTTCAATGCAAATTAGGATTTTCCACCTCCGTCTAATTCATCAAATCCTTCCAGACTATGCTGCACCTGTCTGTGCAGTCCGTGCACGTTTAATGAGTCTATGCTGACTTTACATTAAAAAAAACAACAACACTTAATTGTTTGTAAGTAACTTGTAAATGTTCAGCTCAGCTGTTCGCTGCATGCAGCCGTCATGCAGGATTTATAATCTGTGATGCAGAAAGAGCTGCAGTCAGTTAACTGGTCGTAACGTCCAGATTAAATGCAGATGATGACTTGGGCTGTTGACGGGATGAGCGTGTTTGCTTCTGTAATGAACGAAGTTTGCTTTGGTGCAAAAAGTGCAGCAGAAGAAGATGTTCTGCAGACGCCAACACGTCGGCCTTCTTTCATTCCTCACAGTAATTTCGGCTGTCAGGCTTCGGGGCGTTTTAATTCTTTAACGAACGCTCTTCGACCCCGCTCAGGTTGAAGACGTCTTCTGATGAAGATGAACTGCTGGAGCTGGTTGTCGGGTCGACATCAAGCGATTCTCAGCCTGATTGTTGTTTTTAACTTTAGACTTTCTTTAAATGTTTATGAATACGAGCAAACGGTCCGAGGCCGAGTCGCTGCGCCAACAGTTCTGCCTGACACGTGTCTGTAGTGAAAACTGCAGCTGGCGGGTCGGAGCTCAGACGTGTCTGAAAGTATCTGAAAATCTTTGTTTGTCGTGTGAGGTGAGAGGTGAAGTGTTCAACATCAGGGAGGATTGACCTCTGACCTTTAAACGCACAGACCACCAGCTGAAGCTGAAGGCTGAAACTACGACTTGTAACTGTCACCCTTTAGAAAAACTGAAATCTTTGGTTTCATTGAAATGAAAGGGCATTTAAAATTTTAGCTGAATTTAGCTTTTAGCTGTGCTTTTGCTGCTCTTAAGTTTGATCTACCATTTTGCTAATTTTAGCATTTAGCTATTGTGCTTAATTTATCTTTTAGCTATAGTTTTGGTGGCTTTAACTTTTAACTACTCATGTATATCTTGGATTTCAACAACTATTTGGCTACTTTTAACTTAAGGCTACCGTTTGCTAGTTTTAGGTTTTAGCTACCATTTCGCTAATGATAACATATCACTAGCATTTTGTACATTTTAGCCTCTAGCTACATTTGTTTTTAATCTTACCTTTTAGTCATGCTTTGGCTAGCTTTAACTTTTAGTTATTGTTGTGTTGATGTTAGCATTTAGCTACTGTTGTTAAATTTGATCTTTTAGCTACTGTTGGACTACTTTTACCTTTACGGTAAAGTTTTGCTAGTTTTTGGTTTTATCTACAGTTTCACTAATCATAGCATATCTCTACTATTTAGCTAATCTTAGCCTTTTGCTACTGTTGTACTTATTGTACCACTTTTGTAAGCTTTAGCTTACAGTTTCTGTTGTAATATTCTTAGTTTAGCTTAGTTGTGTACATTTGAGCTATTTACCACAATTATACTATATACAGTATAACTATGCTGTTTTTAAGCTACTATTTAGCTAATCTTAGCATTTAGCTGTTTTATTTCTTTTGTTTTACTTTGCTTTTAGCTACTGTTGTACTAAATTAAACCTTTAGCTATGGATTAGCTGGCTTTAAGTTTTGCTATTATTTTGCTAATCTTAGCATTTAGCTACTATTTTTCTAAACTTAGCTTTTAGCTACTGTTGTGCTAAATATAGCTTTTCTTCTGCTTGTTTTAACTTTAATAATTCAGTTTCTGCTTCAAGATATTTCAGCGGTCATTTCGCACCCAGCCCAGGCTGCATTTCCACAGAAAACGTTCTTGTTTTATTGCCTCTTTGTGCCGTATTTGATCTAAAAATAAATCTTTAATCCGGTCTGCAGGGCTGTTTCTTCAGTCACATTCTGAAATTACGTTTTGACACGTTTGAATAAAGTTTCCTTTCATGGTTTCTGACAGCAGTGAAAGATGGTTTCTGTAAAACCAACACAACGCGGCTAAGATGGCTGCGGACCGGTCCAAAAACGAAGGTGGGGCGTTAGCCGCCGAGCCAAAACAATGATCGGAATAACTGACTGTTCTACGTGCACACACGACGTGCACACACGATGAGGATTGCACAACTATATATATGCAAAAAGATTTCAAAATGAAAGTGTGACGTGTTCCCACTACATCACATTTCTTTTAAAAGCGTAAATTAACCAAATGGGTTGAAAGCAGGAAAGTTACGGTTCCACCTGTCGGCTCCATGGACGTCTGTTCACCCAGAACCAAAGGAAGCGTGTGCCCATCAGATCGAGGTTCTTCTGATGGTGCCTGCAGTCGTGGGTCCAGGTCAGGTTGGTACACGCTCCTGACACACCTGTTTTTATGATCCGTTTCATTATGAACTGCGCTGCAGTGACAACGAGGATTAGCCGCAGTAAAACAGAGATAAAAACACGTTCGCACACATACGGGAGGAGAAGCTTTGAGAAGTGTGGGAACGCTGAGTCAGCATTCAGGCCTTCGCTTTCCTAAAACACACTTTGTGCTCTTTATACCGTTTACATATCAAAACATTCAGCTTCATAAAGAAATGGCTGCTATGACTTTTGGTCACAGCTAGTTTTATAGTTTTCAAAATATTCTACAAATTAATTTACAAATATTTTCCATATAGAAATAGAGATCGCTTCAATTCTTTTAACACTGTTATCTTTCAAATCTGCTTTAACTGATTTATATTTCTGCTAACACTAATTATGCTAACATTGCTAATGTTAATGCTACTTATGCTAATCAAACAAAGTTAAGTCAGGTCCTCTGGACTGATGGAAAAAGACAAAATAAATAAATAAGTAAAACAGTTGAAATATCCAAAAGACTTCAGTCTGAAGAGCTGCAATAAACTCAGTCTTATAAATATCACCTTCTCGTAGTGGAGCCATAGTTTGTTGGTGACATCCAGAACAAGCTGTTCACATGATTGAGGAGCATCAACCTAACGACTGATCGTTAGTGCCGATGGCCGCTTGCTACCTCGATTACTGAGCGTGTATCAGGATACGTATGCTAACTTTACAAATGCTAATGCTACTTGTGCTAACACTAGTAATAATACTACTGCTAATATTGCTTCTGCTAACATTAATTTTGCTAATGCTAACTAGACTAATGCTGAAACTACTGTTTATGCTAGGTTTAATGATGTTAATGCTAGTTAAATGACAGTACAGTACTGCTAGTTAAATGACAGTACTGCTAGTTAAATGACAGTAGTGCTAGTTAAATGCTAATACTTCTGATGACAATTCTGCTAATGCTAGAGAAAGCTAAGGGTTTGCTAAAATTAGTTAATTTTTGCTCGTTTTAGCTTTATTAGCTAGCATTCCACCACTTTTAGCTTTTACTTAGTGCTTTACTGCTTTAGGCTACCAAGTTACTATATTTATCTTTTAGATAACATTTAAGTATTAATTTGATTCTTTTAGAAGTTGATTTTTTTTTTGGGCTACAGTTTGTTTTTTAGGTAGAGGTTTGATACGTTTTAGTTAGCACGCTAGCCTTTAGCTATATTTAGCTTTCAGCTTTGTTTCTGCTTCTTTGGTAAAAGTCAGTAAAGTCATTCAGAAGTTGGCGTGCTCAGCATTTCTGGTTTGTTTTCTGATACTCCCTTTTTTGTTGTGTATTTTAATTTTAGGTTTTCCTTTTCTGTAAAAGTCAGACAGACTCTGCCAGCCTGCGGTGCTGTTTTTTCCTGAAGGTCCAGTTTCCTAGATGTTCTAACATCTAGCTGCTTACATCCAACCCTGACAGTTTCAGTATCTGCCTCGTATGATTTTCTCTTAATTACACACCTCGTTAGGAGACCGGCAGCCGAACCAAGAGGTAAACAGGAAGTCAGAGACTGATGGGGCCTTTCAACCTAAAGTCTGTAACAAACAACATTTAATCTGTCTTTTTTTCTTAATGCACATACTTTCTAAATAATCTGGTAGTAAACCTGAACATTTTATACAGTATCTACAGATAAAAGCAGATAAGAGACAATAATTTTATTAAAGGTATAACCACATAGAAATACCAACAAGAACATCCAGTCTACTGACTGGCTGAGATTTTTACAAACTAAAAGTCCCAACTTCCTGTTGGGCTTTGGAGAAGAAAGCTGGTAGAGTTTTAGTTAAACCTCATCATGTCCTGTGTAGTATGAACTATTTTTATTTCCTCTTTCACATTTTTGGTTTTTCATCAGAGCTGCAGCTGCAGTTCTGTCTTTCATGAACCACACGGAAACGAGAGGCTTATATTTGTTTTATATTTGTTTTATTGGAAAAAGTTCCAGAAAACCTGAAGTTTAAGTTGCTGTAATATCTGGAATGATCTCAGGTTAAGGCTGTAAAAGCAGAACATAGATGTTTATTGTATTATTATTATTATAAAGTGGAGTCAGGTCCTCTGGACTGATTCTTCTACTCGAAACGTTTCATCTTTTATCCAAAGACTTCTTCAGCCTGAGGAGCTGCAACAAACAGTCTTACAAAGAGCACCTTGTCTTCAAGCAGTTTGCTACTGACAGCCAGGACCAGCTGTTCACGTGATGAAGGGTTTTGGATTTTTGAGCATCAGGATATTATTATTTTCTCTCAGACTCTGCAGAGGTTTGGTTTCACTTTCAACAGATCGTCCTGTCTTTCTCTCAGGGTGTGCAGATTTTTTAATTTGAGCATTTTGTGAGTTGGATCCGTGACATCTGCTTCCACCTGAGGATTTTCACCAGCCAGGAAACGTTTTCCTGCTGTCACCAGTTTTCAGGAGGGGTCAAAGGTCAGAGTTGTCACAGTAGTCCGATGACAGATTTGTCCTTCTGTGTTTTTCGACCTTCAGAATCTCTTCTGTGCAGAACGTTGAGTGGTTCCCGCCTCGCTCGGGTCCCCGGACTCACTTTTTGTTCAGCTGCTTCCTGGGAGGCCGGCTGTCTTCTGCAGGGAATGTGAGGTATTCAGAGTTAATTATGGGATGGTGACGGGGGGCGGGCCTCTGTGGTCGGGCTGGAACGTGAAACAAGACATCATCTTGGTGATGTTCAGGAAGAGCGAACTCATCTCTGCTGCATTTCGGCTTGTTTACGAGCCAAACAGGAAACGTCTGCAGTTCTTGTTTCGTTGTTAAATGATCATTTTATGCAAACGTCTCTCGTCTGACATCATCGCCAACGACCTGAGCAGGCTGGACTGTTTAGGTGTTTGTGACTGATCGATAAAGATCACGTCGCCTGTTTGATCAGCTTCAGCTTGTTTGTCCCAGATGATCGTCTCTGCAGCTGCGTCACATCTGGATCTGCTGCTGCTGATGCAGACAGATGTTTGTTGTTAATCCTTGTTGTTTACACTTTGTTTACTCGTCAGTCCTGACTGGAACTTTTGGCTCATGGAGCAGAAAACGTGCGCGGTTTCTCACCTTGTTGTTGACGCTGACGACAAAAAGATGTTTGATGTTCTCGTTTGAACACGTCTCGTCGTCTCAGGCTGCTTTCTGCAGCGAACACGTCGGCTTGTTCAGATTTCTGCTCCGACCCTCAGAGCCGACCTGGAACTGAAGGAACACACGGAAACGTGCGTCTCTGTGACGTGGCCTGTTTCTGTCCTCTCACCTCATGTCAGGACTGTGGAGCGCACTCGACTACAAGCTGCAGGTGTCCGTGTTGTAACATGAGACATTTACAAGAAAGATTTTTTCAACTTTTAATTAAATACGTACAGGTAACGTGCACAGATATGTGCAGTAGATGTTTTTTTTTTTTGGAACAGTGCCTTTAACACAGCTGGTTAAAAAAATACAGTTTCAAACCAGGAAGTCATTGAGCGTTATCTTCATCTCCCTCCTGCCGCAACCTTGTGATCTGTGGAGCAGAGGTTATTCTGCACATGCAGGGGAGTGTCCCCCCACCCCCACCCCGTCCACACACCCGCCCCCCTCCCCAAAAGAGACGTGTAACGGGCAGCTATGTGAGCGCCCACGTGTGACGAGGCTAAAATGATTTTGGCAGTAAGAAGCTTGTTAGCTCATCAAAACAACGACATCAGTAACTGCATCACTGAATGAGGCGCGGGGTCAACGCCAGTGAAAAAAGTAGCAGCTTATAGTCTGGACATTACGGTACTTTTTGTTGTTTGAGTCATTTTGTTTGGGATTTGACATCAGTGATAAAACATTATTATTTACAATAAAACAGGTAGTCCCCGACTTGCGAATGACTTCCGTTCCTACGCCCGTTCGTAAGTCGAAAATCGCTGTAAGTCGGAAAATACGTCCAAACGGCCCCTCCAAACATACAGCACTGTATTTTTACAAGCACTTAGCCTATCCTAACACATTACCCTACATAATTATCAAAAACCACATACATTTAGGAGCCATAATGGAGGGAAAAAAGAGTTAATTTCTTACTGGGAGCTGGTTTCTTCCTCCGTCTGTTAGCATGTTAGCTCGTGCACCTCCGGTCCACCTCCCTCCCTCCTGTAAGTTTCGTTTCGGTACCGTATTTTTGTTGTAAAGTCGCATAAACGCCGTAACTTCAAAGCAATGCTTTTCAACGGGAGCGCGTTCGTGAAGTCGAATCGCCGTAAGTCGAGACCGCCGTAAAACGGGGACTACCTGTACTTGTGTTTTGCATTTTTAATCCAAGATTTTAACATTTAAAAATCCTTAAAACACGCCGTACATCACAAGGCTTTAGGGAATAATACGGTAAATTTTACAAGTATTAAATATAGATATCACCCCACCCTGCAGGAAATAAACCCATCTGAATATTTTACACATAAACTTCTGGTTGTGGAGTTTTGATCAACAAGTGAAGAGGAGGGGAAACCTAAAGGTTTTATTAAAAAAAAAAAAAAAAAAACTCGTTCTTCTTCATTTTCCTTCATTTTAGTTTTACTGAAGGATTTTGTCACTGCGACCTGGAACGTCTACAAACCAGAACATTTTGTCCTGATGGTTGTATAACTCCACTGTGTGCTCGGTACAGACTAACGCCTGAGGCTTAGGGTCGGAGTCGGCCCTGTGTAAATCCTGGAAAGCTTCAGGTTCACTAACGGGTCACGTGCTGCAGGCTCCTGGCGGGTCTTTTTTACTCTCTGACCTCTGACCCCTGGTGATTTAAACACTCTGCTCTCTGAGAGCTGCGCACGTTTCACGTCGTGGAGAAATCCTGAAGAACGGTCGTCTCCAGGTGTAAAACTGGACCAGTAATAATAATAATTACTAATGATTCCAGTTTTCAGCCCCAGTTTTATGTTAAATGAAGGCAGAAGAACATGTAATGTGGAGTGAAGTTCTGGTTCTGGTTCTGTGTGAAGTTCTGGTTCTGGTTCTGTGTGAAGTTCTGGTTCTGGTTCTGTGTGAAGTTCTGGTTCTGGTTCTGTGTGAA
>JARVGQ010064988.1:0-12470 GCA_031762355.1 Hypsolebias martinsi | reverse complement strand
AACAAGAAGAAGAAGAAGAAGAAGAAGAAGAAGAAGAAGAAAGTGGAGTGGAATTATTTATACTAACAAAATCTTATTTTAGCAAGGTTTCTGTCAGACAGAATAACTCAGTAACAATGACGGCTGGATATGAGCACCAGCAACCCCAACGTCCCAGAAAGGAGAAGCAGGTAAGGAAAATGGGTGGATGTTGCTTCCTCCATTAAGTTTTGTTAAGATTCTGCAATCGTCGTTTTATAAATTTCATAGCTAATTAATTGTACAGTACACAACACTGTACTTTATAAGTGAAAACAACACAGTTATATTTTTTTGCATCAAGTCATCGTGGGTAAACTCCTCTCCTATTAGGTAATTTTTTAATACTTTCAAGGACTGGTTTTCGATTTAGCATTCCCAGAATTTTTTTTCTAAACTTGGTAGAAAATGGTTCTTTTTTCTTGTACCTTGGTCATGGAATAATCAAGACCAAACTAGAGTTGGATGCTGTTGACTTTTGAAGTACGTTTAAAGCTCTTATAAAGTCTCCTGTAACTGAAAACTGATGTTCTTAAACTGGACTTGGTACTTGTATTATGTTTATCCTGGTTTTATTTTTTGTTTTGTATATTTTGAGGTTAAATTAAATTTTAGTTTGGAATTCTGTAATGTGCCATCTTAACCAAGTCTCTCGTGAAAAAACGATGTTAATGTCAAGAGACTTCATGGTTGAATAAAGTCAGACACATCATCATATTGCATCATTGTTAATCTACTGAAGGAAATACGAGATGACCAGCCATCTCGTGACCTAACTAAATGAAGCAATGCAAATAACTGCTGCAACAAAAACTGTTTTGCAGGTTTTTATCAAGATTGCTTATTTAATTAATTTGACACTATAATCTTGTGTTAAGATAACAGTGCAGAGCAAGAATATCACATTAACCAAACAGAACATCTGAGTTATCTTCTCAAAGACTGGCCTTCAGCTTTTGTGTGTCAGGGACTTGAGATTTTATCAAACACTTTAAGAAGATCCCTTCATTATGCTGCTGTAGCTGGCACTTTAATGAAGGGATCCAACATAGGACAGTGTGTGCTTTTAGAACGCCAGCTGTGGTTCCTGAATAAAATTATCTGGATCAACTTCAGTTTGCCTCTGTGACCATCTCTGCCGCTGCCGCTGGCAAGAATGCATAAAAATTTGCCCCAGTTGTGTCCCTAAAAGTATAAAGCTACCACAGTCCTGCTTAGACCAAGCTGCAGTTTCACAAGCAGTGCAGCAATCTGAGCAACTCCTCAGTCTTTGTCATCAGGTCTTTCCATGCTGGCACAATAAAGTCAGTGAATTTATAAATGGAAACCCAGTGTTGGTCAACCTCACTCAGAAGAACTCTGCTTTGCAAATTAGTGGCTCAAGTGCAAGTTTAAACACAAGAAGCAATGTATACTACAGATTAGCTATGTAAAAAGGAAAGTATTTTAATATCCTTATTAAACTATCACTTGTACAAGAAGTTCCTCTGCAAAGCCAGTATGTAAATATTTCACTAGTGTGATAATTTATCCCCAGTAATACAAAAAAGGTTGGAAATAACCCTTCTGATGACATGATTTGAAACCCTGGAATATGTTATGGTTGTGAGAATTACTCTGAGACAAATTTACAACAAGCACAACATGTTAAGAACAGTTGCTGCACTCAACCCAAAACATGTCTTCTACGCTTTTCATGGGGAAGGATGAACTTTTGAGAAGTATGGATGAAGTATAAAATATTTAACAGTTAACACAGAGTTGGGATGACTCATGATTGCTTCAAGTGCTGAGAGCATCTGCAAATAAGAAGCTTAAGATAAGAGAGCAGCTCTCACTCAACGTCTACAATGTACAGATAAACTAATCAAAGATACAAACGAAGGCTAAAACTTCACACCATTCTGTCAAAGCATGGTTTTTGCATCACATAAACATAAAAAGGAAGGGGATACCATCTTCTTTACAGCAAAATGTGAAACAAAAATGAAGCTGCTGGTGTGAAACACCTCCACAACACCACCCTCTAGACGACTATGGAATAAAGCGAAAACACATATGAGTGCATAACGTCCGGATGGTGGATTACTCACAGCATCGTGACAGGAAGTGTAGACAATGTGAACCTGCTTGAGATCCCTGTCCAGGAAGTGTCGGCGTATGGCGAGGATATTGCAGCCGCAGCAGTTGTCCTCCTCCACCGTCACGGACTGAGACAACCGAGAACCGGACACTGAGGTGCAGCTGGGAGAAGGACAGAGGACAAGAGGAAAAGAAAGGATCCATGTTAGACTATTTTAATGAAATGGATACAACAGAAAGACAGTGACAACAGGTATAGAATTAGCATCTCAGTGCAGGACATCTGTGTCAGAGGCTTCAGCGCTGTCAGTGGGTCTAGCTGGAGTGGGATCGTCTCAGTGGAATACCACTTGGCAAGTACTGCCGCATGTGAAATTTGATCAGCGCTGAAGAGGCTCGGGAGACACAGAAAGCAAACAGATAAAAATGTGCGGGGGTATGTTTGTGTGCTTACGGGCAGGAGCTGGCAAGGCGGCACAGCCCACAGCCAGGCTTCCTCATCAGGTACATAGGCCAACCGTACGCAGCCAGGGCAAAGAGCATGTAGTAACACACATCTTTGTACATGTTCATCTCAGCCTGCAGGGAGACGCAGACGTTGTGTCAGAACAACAAACCACAACACATTCACATCTAGTTTTTTAAAAACCTCACAGCGTTCTTGAGGTCCAGGTATCTGGTATTACGTGTGACAGGTATCCCCGACAAGAATGCTAAAATGTCATTATTGGCCTGTAGAAGAGACAAGTAGAACACGGAGTTGTCTACACTTGCTTTAATACTTCATAAACTTCCTATAGAGAATACTACAGAGAACAATACCTGGTCTAAGATGGCAGATCTCTTAGTCCTCTGTCTCTGGCGAAGAAGTACCAGGCCAGCAATGATATCACTTGGTACAATGTCCAGGTCTCTGAAGAATTCTGCAAAAAGGCTGGCCACCTCTGAATAAGCATCCTGGATGTCAAAGAAGAAATAAACCTTCAGAAAACACATGTTGTGTGACTTGGACAGTTTAATTATAACAAGCATAAAAAATAAAAATGCCAGAACTGAACTGTAATTAATTATTTATTAATTATTTTATCTTGCCTTGCAACATTTTTACAAAAATAAATAAATAAAAGCATCCAGGAGCGTTCCTTGCAGAAACAACTGGAACATGTTCGGCAGAGAGATGTCTGGACTGCCTCGTTTAAATATACTCACTGTAAAGTTACAAAGACTTTATACAAATAATTAAAATACAAGAAACAAAATTTGCACAATATTTCTCTTTTTTTAAAATTATTATTATTTTAATTTCTCTCATAGGAGTGGTTAATGCGAAGTTAAAAATGTGTAAGCAAACATCAAGTGCCACGTGGTAACAGGTGAAGTGACTGAAAATGGGTCAAACATTAAACTTATGGACCACATTGGTCAAACCTTCACAGACCATGGTCAGCTTAATGCAGCTCAGCCATGCGACTCGAGCTTCCTCGTGCTTTTTGTTTGATTCAGCAGAGAGTTTCGTTTACACTGAGTGCAGACCAGCATTTCACGAGTGTTTTTAATTATCTGAAAAACTCTGTGAGTAAACTGTTTCAAACTGCATCATTCAATGTGACTCTGGATAAACTTTTTATGCTTGATTTCATACTTGCAATGAGTACTTTGAATTTGGAGTTACCCTGAGAACTTCACTTTTTGATCGCATATTGTGTACTTATTAATAATAATTAATCATTAATAATAATTAATAATACAAGGTATTAATATTTAAAAAGAAATGTAAATTATACCATCATTCATTGACCTTCATTCATTCCAAAAAATCTTTAGCACAGTTTTAGAATATTGTTAAGAGCCAAACAGAGCAACTAAAAACATCAATAGCTACAACAAGTATATAAATCATAAAAACATTTAAACATTGCATGAATCCAACAAACTTTATAAAGTTATAGAATTTAGTTTTCTTCTTTCGGCTGCTCCTTCAGGGGTCACCACAGCAAACTAAGTTGCACAAACACTTTGTGACTATTTTAGGCCGGACGCCCTTCCTGACACAACCACAGACACTGAGCTACCACAGCCCTCTGTGTGGAGCAGAGAGCTGCTGTCTGGGGAGCCTGGGGGAGCAGATGGTGGGGGTTAAGGGCCTTGCTCAAGGGCACAGAGTGGGGAAAATGAGGATGGAGGCAGGTGGGGGTGTTTCACCAACCTCACTCACATTTTGATGTTGTCGGTACCGGGAGTTGAACCAGCGATCTTCCAATCACAGGCCCACCTTCTCTAACCTCTGCACCACAACCCCCACAACACTTTAATTATAACAATAAAGTTATAGACATGATTTAACTAATTTTGTGATTGCAAACTAAAGATTAATTATGCAACGTGTTTATTAAAGCATGAGAACATTGTAATGAGAATATTGTAATGAGAATATTGTAATGAGAACATTGTAATGAGAATATTGTAATGAGAACATTGTAATGAGAACATTGTAATGAGAACATTGTAATGAGAACATTGTAATGAGAATATTGTAATGAGAATATTGTAATGAAAACATTGTAATGGGAATATTGTAATGAGAACATTGTAATGAGAATATTGTAATGAGAATATTGTAATGAGAACATTGTAATGAGAACATTGTAATGAGAACATTGTAATGAGAAAATTGTAATGAGAACATTGTAATGAGATTATTGTAATGAGAACATTGTAATGAGAACATTGTAATGAGAACATTGTAATGAGAACATTGTAATGAGAACATTGTAATGAGAACGGTATTTTACTGAACTGCACTTTATTCACTGATAAACTGCAAAATCCTGTTGAACGTCACAAATAATCCAATCAGAGCAGCTTCTGATCCAGTCAAGCTTGAGGCACGCTCTAAGCGAGGCTCAAATATTCTGTCAGTTCTTCAGCGATGCACTGGATGGACGGACTTGTGGTTTCATTGATCACACATATGAAATGGGTTTAATGGTCTGCGGCGTGACTCACAGATTGAGTATCCTGGGCTCTTGTGCAGCACATAAAAAACTTGAGTCTTCTGCTCCAGCTGCTGGCCTGTCCTTCTTCTAGTCGGTGTCTGATGGTAAGAAAAAGGCAAAGAAGGACTGAATGTGTGGAAAAACAAACTAAATAAATGTGTGTGAGGCTCGAGTCACAACAAACTCCACAGAGGATAAATTTAAGAACTTGTTGGTACCTAAGAGTGTACGTAGTAAGGTTGCGCTGACGCCGACGGGTTGCTTTCAGTTTGACAAAAGTCCGGCCCGTAGGATCAAAAGTGCACATGAGGGTGATGCAAACGCTCAGTATCACAAGCCAGTTGCATGCAACAATTCCTGAAAAGAATGTCAAAACAGTCCTATTCAAACATCAATCATTTACTTCAAATGGTTTCCATTTTCACATTTGTTACTCACCCAAAGCCAAGTTTTTGGCTGTGACGTCAGAGCACGGCTGGTAATACTGGACAAGCCAAGCAATTCCCACTACAGCGTATACAAGCTCAACCAGTAAGATAGCTAGGAAGAAAGAGTGGGAGTAAGAAAGAACACAAAGATCAATATCAGTTTGACATGTTGATGTGCAACTAGCATCAAAACCCTGATGGTCACTGAAGACCCGTGCTGTCTCACCTAGTCGTATATAGATCACGTACTGCACAGCTTCCCTGGGCTGCGTGTACAGGATGCTGCCCCTCATGCTCAACCACATGATGGCACTCTCACATACAAGGCAGCTAACTAGGATGCCCAAATACCCTCGGCCATGGTCCACCAGCGTGACAGAACATGACAGGTCTGAGCCGTATCGGAGGCCACAGAGAACCACGGACAGAACCACCAACCTGAAGACGGAAGACAAAAACAACAAAGCAGGAAGAAGTTAATCTTTCTGCACAGATTTTATGTGAAGCATGAGCCCTAACATTACAAACAGGCTTCTTTAGGTTAGCGATGTTGCTATGCAGAGGTTTAGATCACGAACAAAAACGTTTAGGAAGGTGGAAAAGCTGAAACGATAAGTTTGATTGCCCGGATGCAAATTTTAAGAGCAGAACGTTGATTTACATTGAAAGAAGCAGCTCACACGGAACTTGTCGAGTCTATAAGCAGCTTTGGTGACATGTATGAAGTTACTGAGGTCAATGCTACAGATACTACTCTGATCTGGCAACGGGAGCAGTCATACAACTGAGTCGACAAGTATGTGTGGAGTTGAAGTGACGAGCACACCAATCTAAAAAATGACAGTGTCTCTGCTGACTTCATAACGCAGGCTCATATGTGAAGGGAACAGAACCGGCTTTACAAAGATGTTCTGTGTTCAAAAGGTCATAATGTTATGGCTAATTAGTGTAAAAAAAATTAATTAAAAAAAGAATACGACTGAAGAAATTCTGACTCACCAGACACAGTGTATTAAAAAAAGGAAGAGGGCGGGAAGCACCAGGTCATCACTGCCAACTGACCAGCGCCGCCGAAACATCACCATCCCAGGCATCACTGCCCTGTGGGAAAACAGACAAATGACATCACTGCCCTGTGGGAAAACAGACAAATGACATCACTGCCCTGTGGGAAAACAGGCAAATGACATCACTGCTTCCCTGTCCCAAGACTCACAAGCTCCTTTTTCATCACATGCATTTATTTTCTAAATAATAAACCTCACATCCTTTAATGTAAAAGACTTTTCAAAGATTTAAATCATCCAAGGACAGAGAAAAGAGTCAACGCATGTAGTTATATTGACAAAGATGTATCAACCAGAGAATAAAAACATTATTGTGTTCGATCAGTTTCTGCATCCGTTTTGGGGTTTCTGATCCCAGGCTGTGCAGACGTATATAAAGACCTTCACTGAGGACAAGGGTGAAAAAACAAGACGAGTCCTAAGATGAAAGGATGCTGAAAGGTCCAGCCCGTAATGTAAAAAAGGAGCAAACAAGCTTTAAAATACAACACACCGACCACGACGACGCAGGCTATCTTTTGAAAAATAAAGAGCACTGAATTTGCCTCCAGGGTGAAATAACATGAACTGTAAGACACAGAGGAGAAAACAGGAGCAGAGGGAGCAACAAAGAGGCTTTTGGTCCTGATAGAAGTGACTTAAAACTATTATTATACCTGCAAGTGACACCAGAACTAATGACCAGTGTTTCCATTAAAAACATCTTCAAGCTAAAAACAACTGGATGCATTTTATTTACCACCTCACTACAACAAAGAGTGAAATCAATTAAATTAAATTAATTTCACTGATCTTTGTTCACCTCCCATCTTTTTTGTAGAATTAACTGAACCCACTTTGATTTGCAATAAATCCTTCATCATGTCAGTTCTTTAGGACTCAGCATTGAGCTATAACGACAGGATGGTCGCATCATTCTACAAAGAGATCCTGTTTGAAACATATTTAAGTGTTTACTAATTAAAATGGAAGCCTTCACAGAAAATGCAAAGGGATAGTCAAATACTAAAGACAACTCAAGACATCTGCAAAGAGGAGACACTGATGTGGACTTACTTCCACTAAGTTCACAGAATCTCAGTGGGTTCCTCAAAGCATCTCAGTCAGTTTCACTCTGGAATATTTTCTGAAATTCTCTCCTTTTTATGCATCTTGTTAACACAGGATTTTTAGCTGCGCTGCCATTAAAATGATAGGTCAGATTTTTTTTGAGTGGATGTGTAAAATATTTATGAGTAGTCAGTATCTTACCTGCAGGGCAGCAGACATAGTAAAGTTTGTAGAATCAGGATGGAATTAGCACAGAGGTGTAAAGCAAACCTCTTCTTAGAGAAGAACCCATTCAAGAGCAGATTGTTACAAGTCAGTATTTAAATAACTGTTTAAGTAAAAGTTATGTTGAAGAGTTTTACACCACATCACTTTTGTATCAGATGTTGCTCTGACTGAGATTAATGCTGAACATGTTTTATTTTTTGCAACATAGTGTTGCATATGGATGGTGTTCCAACATGGACAGTCAATATAAATGCCTGTTTTATGCAAGTGTGTTGCAGCGCAAAAATGTATAATAAATAAAAGGCAACACGATACAAAAACAACACAATAAAATGTATTAAAGATTTGATTTTAGAGTTAATTTGGATGGGAAAATATTTTAACTTGAATGCATCATCTTCAAGTAGCTTTACTGCCAAGTGGAAATTATTCCCTGATTAAATAAACCGACTTTGTCTTGTGTGCTGTCAACTGCAAGTGAAATGGTGACTAAGTATTTTACAAAAATCTAAAAAAAAAAAAAAAATTTTGATTATGGGTCAAGGCTCCAATAATGTACAGTAAATGGTTATGAGAATAACGCAGGACCTGATTTCCACAATGGAAATGACTAAGGCACTCCATTATGTACCAGATCAAATATGAACTCAAATCCATCGTCCACATCTTAGTCAAAAAGAAAAAACAGGTCTAGTGAGGTGCTAAAACATAATTTGTTTAAGTTTATAAGGGAAAGATATGTACAAAATACAACATAAATAGTTCTATATTCAGTACCATCTAAAATGTCTCAAAGCAGAACCAAGAAAAAGCCAAGCTGTGCAGTTTTTCTCCACAAGAAGTGGTTTTAGTGAAAAATTACACAAAAATGAGGAACAAGTCCAGCAAAAGTGTTTTTCTTGTTTTGATTTTTCATAAAAGTTTTTAAAACCTCTTTTCATTTCCTCAAAGTTTACAGGCCCAACAAATACTGCTGAATCTCTACCACTTTTCTTCTGACAGCACATTTACACAAACACACTCGTTTATTGCCAATAGCTTCACACACTTCGGCTGATATGAGCTAAAACGACTCACAAGAAAAACACAGAGTAAAAGCAAGAAAAAACAATACTTTTAAAATGTTTCATGAGGAAAAATGTCATTTAAGAAGTAGCACTGCCTGAAAACAAAGCATTCTGACATGTGCAGTAATTAATTGATCCCCTTCTCTAATGAGCAGCTAATTGAAATGACAGTCCCTTTGTAGCCACTGATACTGGGTCTTAGCGAGTGTTCAACAAATAGTATTCAGCTTTATGAGAAAGTACATTTGAAACAACAGTGACAGGAATCAGTAACTGGGAGAACTAGTTCTGTGGAGGTGTGTGAAGGGAAATGTTTTAAACAAAGCAGCCATTTATGGCTGAAGGTGAGAAATTATTTCTGCAGCTGCCAGAAAAATGTCATCCAGTAGCAGAGATGTTATGATGAGAACAGTTACAGCGAAAAGTTCAAACTCCAAAAGCTCTTTGCAGTTCGTATGACGTCAAACACGACGGCTTGAAAGTTTGTTAAGAAGAGAACAGCTCACAGGACAGCCGTCAAGATGTCCCCTGTGGTCGTTTTATTCAGACATTAAAGTGAAAGGATCCCCAAGTATTTTAAATATTACACGGCATAAATGTAGCAGTAAATACACAGATTGTTTTAGAAGAAATTACAGCTGAATGTATTTTCTGCAACAGCTGAATGTTTCTGTTCGGCAGCTTTTCAGCTGAAGACAGACAGACGCCGACGCCACTCAAAACACAAGGCACAAAAAAGACAAAGTAACTTTACAATGCAGATATAAAACAAAGAGCAAAAGAAAGAATGAACAGCTTTACGTGGCCAAAAGTTAACTCACAACTAACTTCAATCTAAGAATAACTTCATTAGGGACAGTAGAAGGAAACAAACAGGAGGAACGACAACGCAACATCCAAACTCCTCCTAAATCTTATGTAGGCCACGACAACGAGGTCAGTGGAATCGTGACAAACTCTACATGCAGAAAGACGTATGAGATCACCAGAGACATCCTGATCCTCTGGGCTGTTGGTTCAACTCTCACCGGAGACTTTAACAGCAAAAATCAAATCATTTGAAATTAAAAGGGAATAAAAGACGGTGAGTGGAACAAGATATGATGTAGTGACAAACTAACCAGATAATTATAGATATTTATAGATTTGTCTAGATTTTGAGCTGGTCAACTGCAAATGAGCCAAAGAAGCTGGATCTCAGTCAAGTTCTCTGAGAATGTGAAAGGCCTGTGTTGAGGAGAGGCTGAGTAAAAACGAGTTAGCCATCCACACATTTATTATTAATAATTAAACGAGTACATCGGCAGGAACACAGATTCTTCTTTTCTGTACTTCTTGTTATTGTTCTGTCAACAATGGAGAGAAGCTGCCAGATTGTCAATGTGACAATTATTTCATTACAATCAATCATAAATGTGACAGTCCTTGATAAAGGGACATCATCAGATGTCAACTGAAATTCATTTTGGCTTAAAAATAAAAGTTCAAAACTCCCAGTGAAGGTCTGTGCAGCCCCAATAATCCTTAAATTGGCAAATCATCTGTGACTTAACAGTCCAGCCAATCAATGCTACGACCAACTACCAGCGCTCACTGATGAGTACGGCCTGAATTTGATGGAAGATTTCTTAAAACCATTCTCACTAAGAGCTGTTGCTTCCTGAGGGACCGGCCCATCCATCACACAGAGCACGTCGCCCATTAGTGGTGCCATTTGCAAACTGGTGTCCACATTAGCAGATGCACTTCTGCACCAAAGTCCAACGGTGAGACATTACACTGACGTCTGACTCAAAAATATTTTTATAGTCATTTTCAGCTTGAAGCCAACGTGTTATATCTTTAATAAGTGGTAAATGGACATTATATTATGTTGTGACATGTTTTGTTTTGAAAAAGGATTTAAAGTTTTCCACCTTCGCCCAAATACAGCACATCTTTGTTCAAACACTCGTTCCCCCCTACAGCTGTTTCAGCACAAAGGGACAATGTGTGGTTCCTTGTCTTGTTAAAGACAGTCAGGTGGTGGTTTCAGATTTCCAACGACCGATCTGAACTGGAAGAGAACTCCTCCAACACCTGAACAAAGCCAAAAACAATTAGAACAGAAAGAATCGTAGTAGATGAAGTGCTCATATAAAGTTTTTAAGGGATTCTGTTCAGCTTATTGTTGCAAAGAACAAGATGAAATTTAAATGTCCAACCATCTTGAAACCTGCTGAAACAGAGAAAACGTCCCATAACCAGGAGGCAGATGACCTGAGATCAAAGCAGCACCTAAATGTGTAAACCGTGACTCTCGACTCTGCTACGATCCGATTCTGCATGAGTCATCCAGACTCTTTACTCTCATCCTGAACAAGTGGCTCATCTGCAACCAAGTGACATGCGTTCCAGTAGGATATATTCCTGCACGTGAGCGATGCCTTTGTGCTCCATATGCACGGTACTGCTGTGTGCCAGGCTTTTAACCATGTGACGCAAAAACAATGATGTAACAATGGCAGGGCTCCCCCGTTCATCCTATTGGCTTTGTTTTAGACAAAACAAACAGTACGATGGCATACAGCACGGGGTTCACCGAGGAGCACTGCATTTATATATATTAAAAAATAAACTATAATTATTTCCACTTAAGCATCTCTAAACTACAGCTACTTTTAATAGAATTTGTTGACAGCAAATATCCACCGTTATAACTCAGACTTGTTCCTTAAACAACCACAAGACATCAAGCTACTTAGGGAGCCACAGAGACAGGAGCTGGACCTAAGAATCAAAAATCAGCTCGGCTTTATACTTGTGGTTTTGCAGAAAGTAGATTGATGTGGTTCCACCAGCAGCTAGTGTTTCAGTGTCATGTTCCTCCGCCTCGTTACAGCAAAGCTGCTGCAGGACCAGCTGCATCCAGCTGTGGCTCACACAGCTGCTTCCACATCCAGACTCTTTTTTTCTACCACGTTGTCTACCTGTGAAACCTTTTCCTCTCGCACCTCGATAAGCACGACAGGAACACATTTCATTTGTCTAGCGAGCATCTCCAAACACAGAAGAAAGCAGATTCCACAAAACAAAAAACAAGAAACCAGCAGACAAAGAGGATTCTCCAGATGTGTACATGCCAAATGTTTTTGTGACTACTGGTATTCAAATATGTACCAGCTCCCTCTTCAGGTCTCTCTTTAATGTTTTCAAAAATAGTCAAGACACATTCCACTCATACAAAGTAGTGTAGTTGTGCATATCCTGATGCTGCTCAATGATCCAGGTAGAAACATGTAAAAAAGTGAAGTCTGGTCCTCTGGACATTCAAAAAACAAAACAAAACAAAAATTGAAGAAAAGTTTTGTCTTTATCTGAAAGACTTGTTCAGTCTGAGGAGTTGCATTCAACAACTACAACATGTAGTTGTACGTGTACACGTACAACTACATGTTGTAGTTGTACGTGTACACGTACAACTACATGTTGTAGTTGTACGTGTACATGTACAACTACATGTTGTACATGTACACGTACACCTACAACATGTAG
>JARVGQ010064951.1:0-12494 GCA_031762355.1 Hypsolebias martinsi | reverse complement strand
TATCACTAGAAAGCATTACTGTCATCCATCAAGCACATTATTTTATCAACTGAAGTTATTGAAGTTCCATGATTTGGCAGATTATAATAGTTTATCATATATATGGTGCTCATAATAATACATTACCTTTAAATATCTAATTAAATATCTAATTAAATATCTAATTAAATTATGGAATAATCTGTAGAGTGATGTTAAAAATGCCAGATTAATGCGTATGATTAAGAGAATGATCAAAGTGGATTTGTTAAAAAATAAAAATAAAAATAATAATAAAAAGAAATAGATTAATGTGTCGTATGAATTGTTGCTCGAGAAGGAGTTGTTTATTTTGTTTTTACTATTTGAAGCTTATTATTGTTTGAATTTTTTTTTTTTTGTAAAAAGGGGCAGATATAATTTTTTTTTTAATTATTTCTGCTGCCTTTCATTTTATTTACGGTTGTATTTCTTATTATATATAGAATTGTTTTGTTTTAAAAAAATTAATAAACTTTATAATAATAATATTAAAATATTGTAAATCCATTCTGTAAATTATTTCCCCAAATTTGTCTTGACAAATCTATCATTTTATTTTATTTAAGCTCCTAAAGTAAAAGAATGAGTTAAATAAAACAAATATGGCAGTACTTCCTGAAGCGTTACTGTGTGTATTTAATGGTTTTTACTGATCTGACAAAAAAATAGAGTACCAAACGTTTTCTTTCAATGTTCACGACATTGTTCTGCATTATAATTAATTTTGTGTTGCAGCTTATCTCACCCTGATGTTTCCAATCATAATGTATCAAATCTATACGTCTGATTTTTTTCCCCTTATCAAAATTAAAAGCACGATTTTTAAAACCCGTGCTCACAAACAACAAATAAAACTTGACGGACCATTTAAGGAGTGTTTTCTAATCAGGGTTTCCTCAAACCAACGTTCAAAGATTTTTGAATATGGTGTCAATAAGAACTGAAAAATGTGCTTCTCTGATCTTTAATACCTGTTTATGTCCGAGGGGAGAAATAAAAAAATAGAACTGTAGAAAAAAACAAGTCAGGTTATTTAAAAAAAAAAAGATAAAAATCAAAACTGATGGGAAGGACTTTTAATCTTCTCACTTTTTTTTTTTAACCATCACAAAACAATCAACTCAGAGTTTCGTTTTTCTCACAACTTTGAACCTGGATTGTGTTTTCCACAAACCGCAAATCTAAAATGTTATGTTTGTTATTTTATTGGTAGATTTGGTGTTTTGTGAGCAGTTTTATGATAAAATCTATGTTTTGGAGTTGCCATTGTGTTAAAGCCAATAAACTCATACGATACATCTACACTGCAAAAACTTTTACGCTGGATTAAAAATAAACAGATTCTTCATTAAATATCAAAATGGGAATTTTCCATCAAGTCTTACTCGGGGTGTGTTGGACAAAAATATCCTCTGGTCATCTCGAGGACACGAGAAGGTTTTGAACTGGTTTTACTTGCAAGCGCAGACTTTCACAACGGGTTACACAGACGTTCTACGTGCACGGAGAGTCTGCCACGGGCGGTGTCCGAGGCTTGATTTTATAACCTTATCAGCTCTCAGCTCTGAGGCACACACGATGACCTCGGCCACACAGCTGCACATGCAGGATCAAATCCGCTTCTCATTCAGCCCCCTCTGAGAGAGAAAAGAACTCTGCCAACTCAAACACATGGTTCATGGGCAGTTAACATTTTCAACCATTGTAGTTAAAAACATTCAAAAACCTTGACCAAAAATCCCCCGACAGCGTGTTTGTTTTGTGTATTTGTGTATTGTTTTTTGTGCAGGCAGCTATTAGGACAGCACTAAACCAAAAACACATTTTCCCAAGGGGGCAACACATGTTTTTTTTTAATTGTGCCATATTTTAATCAATGCTGTTACATTATTTATGACTTTAAAAAAATATAATTTTTTTTTACAAAGTTTTCTTAAACACCTTTTTAAAAAACTCAACAAAGTTAAGTCAGGTCATCTGAACAGTTTCTTTTCTAATTTTGTTGAAATGTTTTCTCCTTCATCCAAAGGACTTCATCAGTCAGAGGAGCCACAAACAAACTGTCCCACAAGCAGCACACTCACATACTGGGCCAACCGGTTTGAGGGTGATAAAATGGTTTCCGTACACTTCCATCCATCTTTTGGACGCTGTACGGAACATAAATTTGCTGTACTTACCTGTGCAAGGATAATAAAGCTGATTCTGATTCTGGAGCCCACCCTCTCCCCCGTCGACTGAGGCAGCCATAGCCAAAGTGGTTAAAAACTTCAAAGTTCATGTTCAATAATGCAGTTAGAAAATCCAAAAAAAGTTAAGTCAGGTAATCTGGATGAATTACTTTTTTTTTTTTTTTTTTGGGGAAACATTTTGTCTTTCATCCAAAGGACTTCATCAGTCGAATGAGCCACAAACAAACTGTCCCACAAGTAGCACACTTAATTAGCGGGCCAACCAGTTTGCTGATGATGAAATGGTTTCTGTACACTTACTGTGCGGAACGTAATTTTGCTGTATTATTGTGCAATGATAATAAAAATGATTCTAGAGCCCACCCTCTCCCCCGTCAACTCCTTTGAGGCAGTCATGACCAAAGTGGTTCAAAACATCAAAGTCCTTGTTCAATAATCCATTTAGAAAATCTAACAAAGTTAAGTCAGTTCATCTGGATGGTTTCTTTTTTGTTGTTGTTGAAACGTTTTGTCCTTCATCCAAAGGACTTCGTCAGTGCAAGGGCCCCAACAATGGCTATGGCTGCCTCAGAGGACTCGACAGGGGAGAGGGTGGGCTCCAGAAACCATCTTATCACCATCAAACTGATTGGCCCACTATGTGAGTGTGCTGCTTGTGGGACTGCTTTTGTTGGGGCTCCTTGGACTGACAAAGTCCTTTGGATGAAGGACAAAATGTCTCAACAAAAAAATAAACCCTCCATTTGACCTGAATGAACTTTGTTGGATTTTTTTTTTAACCTGGATTATTGATTGTGAACTTTTAAACTTTTTTAAACGTTTAAATTCCCAAAAATATTAGACACACTAAAGACGAGTGAAAGGTCGAGTTGTTTGTCTCAGTGTTTTTATGAATCAAGGTATTTGTATTGAGTTTAATCCTTTTATGGGTTATTTGTGAACTTTTTTGGAGTAAAGAAACCATTGGGATAAACTGAGTCCAAAGCAAAAGTTCCTGGATGCCAGTGAAATGTTTCGGCTCGTGTTGCATCTAATTATAGCAAATGTTCTTCTATCGCATATTAAATAAAGAATAAAAGTCACTTTTTAAAATCTTGAGCTTTTGAGATGTGTTCAGGAGATAAAAAGAAAGCTGGTGAAAGGAACTCTGGTTGTATTTTTTGAATAAATACTCAGCTTGAGAATATTTTTACCATCAGATGATTGCGTCAATGAGAAACACGATTCCGTTGGACGACGCCTCTGATGGACGTAGAAAAACAAGTGAACGTGTTCGAACGAGATGATTGTTTTCACAAGAATGAGCTCAATGAGCGCTTTCAGAGACGCGCTCGGCAACAAGCGTCCAATAAAAACAGATGGTGAACAAAAAAAGAGGTTCTTTTTTCCTCTCCCCTTCACGCTTTTAATTTTCACCAAACAGCCCGTGGGCTGATGGGGAATCAAATTAAACTCACCTTTTACCTGAACTCCTCTGTGCAATTAACGTCACGCCGTCCTGTCATTTCAAAGTGCCATGCTGCTGTTGTTCCATGTAATTATTTACCTGCCCGGGGAAAAGCTCCCCGCTTTAACCACTACACAACGCAAAACACTCAAGCGCTTGTTTCCTGTTTTTACCCGAGTCGTGTTTCACATGCTTCTTACCGTTACAGGGTCATTGTTTCGGCTGTGCTGTCCAATTAAACTTGTCTTTGTCTTCAGTGTGTCTTTCTTAAAATAAAAATAAAAAAAGGTTTCGTAATTAACGATCCGCATGTCCTGTGCGCTTAAAGTTTTGGCGTTTGAGCAACGGGACCAGAACCTGCTCTTCTTCAAGGTTACCGTTTTTTTCTCGCCAATGAGTTTTTAAATCTCTGTCCCCATTTTTTGGTGGATAAGGGCTGGGTCCTGTTCTTCAAACCACTAAGGCCGTTTTATTTTCACTTTTCCCCACTTGGTCAGCTTCAAAACGTTATGCTAAAACGGCTAAAAATGGTTTAAATGAGACAAACGAGCCATTTTCTTCTTTAGGGGAAACACACCCGCATCAGTTTTCTTTGATTTTGTGTCTTTTCTTGTAATAAATCTGTGTCTGTGATGCTTTTTTGGTACTCTTTTTAAAGAAAACACACACAAACGCACAATGAACACATGAATTCTTGCTGGTTTGTCTTTTTTTGCTCTTGCTTCTTTTCTTTTTTTGATATTCTTGTTTTTTTTTTCTTGTTTTTTCTTGTTTTTTTCTTGTTTTTTTTTTTTTTATCGGTTTTTGCCAGTAATCTTTTTTGAATTTTCTCTTTTCTCTTTTTCCCCCCTTTTTTTCTTAACCCTAGGTCCGCTCACAAAAAAAACTGATGAATCTTCAATGAACAAGCCTCGAGACGAAGGTATTTTTGTTGCATGTTTTTCCTTTTTTCTTGTTTTCCCAAATCTTTTTGGGGGATGTGTTTACTCACACACACACACATGCACACACACATGCAGAAGCCATCTCTTCAGTGGGACTTTGGATATGAGCTGCATACCGATGTGCTGCTGAACGAATGTGTTGCTGACCACTGAAATTGAACAGAAGTGTCTTTTGAATGCTAATCGTTAGCCTTATATAACCTTGGACGAGCAATCCCGGCTAATGGAACCAGCATTATAAAGCCATCCACGGTGTTTTCCAGGGGTGCTTATCTTGCTCTCAAATGACAAAATAGAGCCCGGACACCATAATCAGCGCCGTGCCCTTGAACACACATTGGCCGACGAGTAGCATTGTTCCCAAAAACAAATTATCGCCGTGATTTTGGAGCAACAAAAGCACTTATTGAAAGCACCTCGCACAATGAGGCATTATTCCCAGGCCTTGACCTCCTTCTCAAGAATGAAATTGCCGTTGGATGAGGAAGTACACAAATATTAAGCTATTTCAAGTCGATGATGATAACATCAAATAATGTAAGATGGGAGGGAAGGGAAAGAAGCAGAGTAGCCAAGGACACTTGCGCCCCACTTCCAGAGATATGGGTCTAATTTGTTGCAGAATAAGAGCACCAAAGTCCCAGGCTACCTTTCATTTACCTCCCACCTGCAGCACTCACACGACGGAGGCAATTTTATCCACGCTTTCATCTCCACCCCCTTTCTTCCCTTGCTCTCTTGTTTCTTGGTAAAAAAGATGTTGATACGCATTTCTCTGAGTGCTGTTTTTAACGGTTGTTTGAGTATTTTTCTTGCTCCCAGATGCTCTTTCTTTGATTTGGGGTCTTATTTTATTTATTTATTTTCTTTAAGTTGGGATACTGGAGGAAGTTTTAACACAAGGAGATTTGCTTGTTGTTGGCACAGATGCAACTTTTTGAGCCGCCAGAGTCAGTAAAGCAAGATGGCCTCCTTCACCCTCTGTAAATATGTCGCCACTCGTCTCAACGCCCAGTTAACCTCCGTTTGGCGGGGAACGTTTAATCCCATCTGTTCCTCCTCATCCTGGAATAAATCACATTTAGAGTTAGAAATGAACTGGAGACATTATGTTTACATAAAATATAACTACTGCTGAAAACAGATTTTAAAAACCATTAAATACGTCATGATTTCATTAACAGTTCCAGAAGAACAGAGAACAGACCAATAGATCCAATAGATCTGGTCTTCTAGGCAGGATCGCAGCATTGCCTCTAGGGATGTGCGATATGTCATAAAATTCATATCGCGATATGTATAGTGAAGGTTGGCTGTAACGTTAAATACATCACAAAATGTTTTTGGTATAAAACTTGCAATAAGAATGAAAAAAAGCATAAGTTGTCATTTTGCTATCATTTATTTTGAAAACTGCTATACCACAAAATAATCTCAAGAAAATTCCACAACTAGGTCCAGAGAGTTTTTAAATAACAAACACATCAAGTATTAAGCTTCTTTCTTGCAGTGCAAAACAGTGCAAAATATACCAAATGTAGTTTTAGCCATATGTTTTAAACAAAATAATATGTTGTTAACTCAACAGTTTCCAGTACAGGTAGTCCTCGACTTACGAACGGGTTCCGTACCTACAAACCATTCGTAACCCGATTTTGCCGCAAGTCGGAACTCATTACACGTGGCGCCGCACCCGTTCGTAAGTCCGGATTTTTTGCCATAAGTCGAGGAAATACATGTAAAATGTATGCTAACGCTGCGCCGCACACCTGTTCTTAAGTCCGAGTTGCTGTAAGTCGAGGGCGCCTTAAGTTGAGGACTATCTGTATTTATGGATTTTTTACCATATTTATAAAACAATTTTTGGCTGAGATATGACAGTTTTCATTTGTTCTGACTAAAAATATTCATCACTACCATTTTCCGCCACTAGATGGCAGTTGATTAGTAAAGCATGCCGATGTATCGTAATGGGTAAAAGTGGCTATTAATGACACAGTTGGCTTGCCATAGACTGCCACCTTCATCTGCCTGGAGCAAATGACAAATCAACTTCATTCTACTGCGCCGCCCCGACGAAATGCAGCTGATTTGACAGTCAAAGTGCATTTATCAAGTAAAAATTCAACTGAGACACACCTTTACTATAAAGCTGAGCTAACAAAAAAATTGTTTTAGGTGGTCATCTTGTTAAATTTCAAAGAAATGGACAGCGAGTAGCCCTCTGCGCGTTCATGTTTACACGTGTCGGCATTTGAAAATGCAGCTGATTTGACAGTCAAAGTGCATTTATTAAGTAAAAATTCAACCGAGACACTCATTTACTATAAAGTTGAGCTAACAAAAAATAGTTTTAGGTGGTCATCTTGTTAAATTTCAAAGAAGTGGACAGCGAGTCGCCCTCTGCGCGTTCATGTTTCCGCGTGTCGTCGTTTGAAAATGCAGCTGATTTGACCGTCAAAGTGCATTTATTAAGCAAAAGTTAAGCTGAGACACACCTTTACTATAATTTTGAGCAAACGTATAATTGTTTTTAAATGTTAATCTTGTTAAATTTGTGTTAAAGTCCTCCCGTGCACGCTCCCACGGCCGCCATTTGGCAGCCAATCGATTTTTGGCACAACACCGGCCCATGTTTCCGGGTTCGGCCCACATTTCTGGGTTGTCAGCGGTGACGCATAATAGATGCGACGTATAGGGCGAAGCGATGTATTTATAGATTTTTCCACTTTATTAGACATATTTGGACGGATGCGACTTATAAGGCGGAGACGTGTACGGCGAAAAATACGATACATGAGAAATGGACAAAGATGGAGCAAGACAGGAGGATAAGGAGGAAAATACAATCCCAATTCTTAAAAAGACAGGGATGTTGCTAGGTACTAATACACCCCCATACCATAAGAGAGGCAGGCTTTTGAGCATTGTGCTGACAACAGGCTGGGCGGTTGTACAAATCGTGTTCCACACAGTCAAACTAAAGTAAAATAGTAAATCGAACTTTAGATCCGGTTTGTGTCTCTCACCATCTCTGGACATGCCCACGGAGAGGCACTTCTTAAAGCGGCAATGTTGGCACCGGTTGCGGTTCATGCGCATGATGAGACAGTTTTCGTTCTTCACGCACATCTTGTAGTGGATATTCTGCTGAATGCTGCGTCTGAAGAACCCCTGCAGACAGAACGCAAACACAGGGGGACGATGAAGGCTTTGAAGTGGCGCTTCAGTCGCGTCTGTGCTCTCACTGGGAAATAAGCAGACGCAAGACGAGATGATGTTTCCCTCGTCTCACCTTGCAGCCCTCGCAGGCGTGCACGCCATAATGGAAACCAGATGCGACGTCGCCGCACACCTTACATAAAAGCACCATACCTCCGGTCTCTGCAAAAGCGTTGTCAGACAATGGGATCAGTATCACAACAGTTTCAAAGAGGAGGACAGGGAGTGGGGAGCGTGAGTACTTACTGGTGAAGGTGCCGGTGAAACCACATGGCCTTTTGGCTGCGGTGGGATGACCGTAGGTCGCCGATGAAACCGTCGTAATTTGGGCAACTGGAGCACTGCTCACCTCAGGAAACTGAAAGACCATTTTTGGGGAGGTGGTTCCTCCTCCACGTTCCCCTCTCTGCTTCAGGACCCCGATCTCCTGAAAGGAGGGGCCCTCAGGGGACGAGGGCTGCGAGTGGGAGGACGGCGACTGGGTCTGGTATCCACTGGATGGGCTGCCGGGACTTGGACTGGCGCTGCCGGATGAACCGGCGTACAGGATGACACCACCTGGAGGAAGAAGGAGACAGAAATCGTTGGTCTTCATTGGAGTCGGTGTTCGCACGCAGCAAGTAGGTGAGAGTGTCAGGGTTGAGCAACGTGTTTACGCAGCAACTTTACTTGGCAGACAATCAAGAAGACAAACAAGCCATGACCATTTTAGGACAACTGTAATCTGATCCAATGAATAATTGAGATTAAAAGAAATGTTGTGGATAGAACATCAACAACCCTGACCTGAATATTTCCAGAAGACTGTTAAACTTGATCAATCAAGGACTTTAACGCACAATCCCAGAATGTTTTTTTTACAAAATGTTTAAGCTCTCAGAATCCCAATAAAGTGTGTTATCTGAACAATTTAAGCTATGTGGATAAATGTTTTGATCCAGTGGATGAACCAGCAGATTCCCACCCACAGCAGTTAGTCACAACACAAAACATTATCTCATATATGTGGGTTTTTTTTTTTCTTTACAGACGTGGTTAAAATATTTTAAAGTGGAGTTTTAGGAAAATATTATTACCTGTAGTACTGTAGTGACAGGTGCAGACACATGTATCGGCTAATTGTCTAATGTTAATCTGTATGCCTTTAAAAAGTGATCAACACATAAGAATTTATTTTACAAAAGGAAGCTACTAAATGTGTTAAGCTACTAAACGTTGACCCTAATTAGTATCTGTTTAAAGGGTGTAAGCATGCCACTGGGTCGTTTAGCATCACCTTTAGCACCATTTCAAACAGAGCAGAGAAATAAAAGTTAAGAGCTGTCTGGGGAGCTCAAAGAGAAAATATCCATATTAAAAATAAAGGCTACAAGTCTTTCTCCAACCTGGGACTACAATTGCCAATAATATTAAAATGTATAACTTTCATTGGATTGGCCAACCTCCCAGGACGTGGATGCAATAAAAGAATGCGACCCCAGCTTGATACGACAACAAATGGAAGAAGACCCATGAAAACCCTCCAAAACCATTCAAGCTGAACTCCAAGATTGACATCTGATCACACTGACAAGCTAATGGTTTTGTCAGTCTCATAATGTTTATAATGGTCTGTGTGTATGGTATTTTATACTGCTGACAATTTTATGAAACATGGTTATGAAAATACATTCCAGCTCAAGGCTGCGGTTGTTCATTTAAAGTAGATTTGACATCTTTGAGGTTGGAGATGTTTTAAGATGGCAGAAATCCACTTTGGTCTTGACCTTTGACTAGCCATTAGCTCATCATCCAGTCAAAATTAAACTATTTCTACAAGCTGCGGTCGTTCAAACGGCTATCTGCAACGGGTAAGATATTAACTGCTCAAACACGCCCTACAGTGCTGCAGTTCAGAAAAGCAGAACCATCCCTTTAAAGTACATTTCTTTGTTCCAGAAGCCTCCAGTGCATGAAATGCAACAATCAAGACTCGTGGAGCAGAAAGGCGTTCACGGCGTCACATCTCAAAATGACAAGCGCTCACGATACGTTCATCATTAAAACCGCAGACGCACCCAAACAAGCCTTTGTTCAAGGATGTCACATGTAATCGGAAATGCCCTATTACCTCTGAACGCCTCCCTCCCACCCCCTTTTGTTTTGCAGACGGTGTTCCTCCCACCCCCCCATCCCGAGATGAAAACACGGCCTGTCACGTGCAGCCAGCTCCCTGCCAGCTTGCTCTGAGGAACCAGTCTATTCTGCACTCCCTTTCTCCGGCTCCGTCCCCCGCCCTCCCTCCCTCCCCTCGTTTTAACTCTGGGCACGCATCTCTCCAGCAGCCACCTGACCAGGAGCTCACATGTACTCTCGACACAGTTCCCGCCCGGCTCACAAGGCTCTTTGCGCAGTCTCGTGCAGACAACAGCAGCAGCAGGGCCAGATCACGTTTGGAACAGAGAAAGCTGCATAATGCTGCAAATACCCACAGACAGAGGGAAGCACAGGCTACCGGGGGCTGAATCATTCCTCACAGGCGGGGGGAGAACCGTCACATTGAATCACTGGCTGTATTTTTCTTCACTTACATGCACAAGTGGGTGAAGCCTCACCAAATGTGCAAAATAAAGCGGGTATTATAGGAAGCGCGCTCCCTCATGTGCAGAGAATGATGCGTTTTATGGCTCGGGGGCCTAATTTGCAAATCTATCTCTATGCCAGGTGTCAGATTGGCCTAAAAGTAGCAAAATGTGATATTTATATGTGTACATAGTACGCTCTGTCAGAGTGTGAGTCACGGAGCCGACACTTGACAACCTGTTGTGCAGGTTGGAAGCAGAAACTGACAGATGTCTGCTCAGCAGGTTCCTGCAGTCAGGCCTGACGGAGAATTTGGGTCAGTTTGATCTGAAACAACAACATCTTCGTCTGCAGACTGTGGAATAAAACTGGAGGTGTGTGCGTGTGTGTGTGTGTGTGTGTGTGTGTGTGCGTGTGGAGGGGAGGTTATCTCGCCTCTTGTGCTTTCTCTCCTTGAGGAAACACGTGCTGCGTTTTCAGCCCTGAGCGCCTCTTTAAGGCACACGTGCGGGCTCCGTGAGGGCTTGGCGTGCGCACCGAGGCGTCCCTCGCCGTCCCTCGCCGTCTCGTCTGCTCTTACACCCCGTGTGGAGTTAAACCGTACGACGCGCCGTTGCTGCTTTCGCACAGGTGTCAACATGTGACCTGTGGAGGCGCACGGGGGTGGGGGTAAACAATGTGGGCCCTCCTGCTTCCAGTGGACTTTTAAAAGTCAACGCCCTCCATGTGCTCCCACCTCCAGGCTTTAAAAACATCTGTCCTCATGTGAGGCCAACGCCCACTTCTCAGCCTCGCTCAGCCCGTCCGCGCGCTCGTGCAGCGATCAGTCTCTCTCCACGTGCAACAGCTGGCCTCAGGTCACGCTATTGACGAGGCGCTATCAGGGAAGATAATTCTTCATCACAAGAATGACAGAAGATACTTTAGTACCAGATAAAGACACGCGTCGATGCATTCCAAAAGTTTGTTTGGAAACTCAAAGGTCAGAAGATTCAACTTCTGCCGGTTGTATCCAGATCCGTGTCATTATCGCGTGCCGCCCTCGTCCCTGTGCGTGTTTGTTTGTTTGTTCGTCGTTGCAAAATGCCTCACGAATCGATGAAACTCTCAGAAAGAAATCGTCGGATGAACATCTACAAGTGATTAGCGTTCGGAGTCAATCCCATTCAAGGAGCCTACACAAAAACCGTCTGTAGCTCAGCCGGTTGTGCAGATGTTGCGCTCCAACCCCAATAAATAAATAAATAAATAAATAAATAAATAAGCTGCACGCTGTCACGCTCCTCGTTGTGTTCGCTGACTCTTGTCCGTAGTTACGGCGTTTAACCTTCAACCAGCAGCTCGCATGAATCAGGAAGATCACTCATTCAACAGCTTCATCTTCCGTTTGACGACCGACATATTGACACCCACGGAGGGGAGGAAACACGCGACCGATGAAGTACTTCTGCACAGCAAAGATGGCCGACGTCTGCTGGCCAAAAGGAGGGAACGTTAAAAACAGCCGAAGAACTGACCTGAATCGTTGCTCTGCAATGATTTTTTGTTAAAAGATGTCAAATGATAACTGCGACCTCGCCACTCACTCTTCCTCTGCGCCTGAATGTTTTCGTCTGTCCCTTTGTTTTTATGTTAGCAAAATATCTCTTGAATTACAGCACAGATTTTAATAAAGAAATCACGGGATGTCCATCTATAGCTGACTAATGTTTAAAGTCCCCCCAATTAGGCCTGTCACAATAACAAATTTTGCTGGCCGATTAATTGTCTCAGAAATTATTGCGATAAACGATAATATTGCAATTTGACAATAATTAGTACTTAATGCCAAATTTAAGAAGAAATGTTGGTTAATTTTTGTGTGTAGTACCTTTTTTTAACCACTGAATGCAAGTAAAAGACTGTTTAAACAGAAGGATGGATAGTGAGGGAGCGAGCAGCGCATCTCTTTAAGAAAAATGGGAGGGAGGCCCCTATGCGTTACATGGGTTGTCTCTCTTTGGTTCTCAAAATGGCAGATGCTCGGTGCGGTTTGAGCTCTTTAGCATAGCATTTTTCACACAAAGCTTTTAATTAAAAAAATCAGTAAACAAATTCTCAGCTTCT
>JARVGQ010064899.1:0-12541 GCA_031762355.1 Hypsolebias martinsi | reverse complement strand
CTGCTGGACCTGAAGCCTTTAGCTGCTGGACCTGAAGCATTCAGTTGCTGGACCTGAAGCCTTTAGCTGCTGGACCTGAAGCATTCAGCTGCTGGACCTGAAGCCTTTAGCTGCTGGACCTGAAGCCTTTAGCTGCTGGACCTGAAGCCTTTAGCTGCTGGACCTGAAGCATTCAGTTGCTGGACCTGAAGCCTTTAGCTGCTGGACCTAAACCCTTTAGCTGCTGGACCTGAAGCATTCAGCTGCTGGACCTAAAGCCTTTAGCTGCTGGACCTGAAGCATTCAGCTGCTGGACCTAAAGCCTTTAGCTGCTGGACCTGAAGCATTCAGCTGTTCTTGTTTTTCACAGCCAAAGTGTGACAGGCGGACAGGAAGCATACGCACCACGGTGACGCCGTCGTTCAGCAGAGACTCTCCGAACACCATGATGAAGAGGACCTCGTTGACGTGGACCTGCTCGAAGACGGCGAGGACGGCGACCGGGTCGACGGCGGCCAACAGGCTGCCGAACAGGAGGTACTGCAGCAGGCCGATGTGGACGTCTCCTGCAGGACAGAGACGGGACTGGTTGGTCTCAGCGGGGGACGAACGCTTGTCTTCCAGAGACGTTGTCTGGTTTCTACCTTTATTCACGTTTTCTTCTGAAATCACGTTTTTTTTTTTGATTCAAAATACTTTTCTAATATTAAATTTCTCTATTTATTTATCTGAAATGGTATTTTATTT
Source organism: Hypsolebias martinsi (assembly GCA_031762355.1). Classification (NCBI taxonomy): domain Eukaryota; kingdom Metazoa; phylum Chordata; class Actinopteri; order Cyprinodontiformes; family Rivulidae; genus Hypsolebias; species Hypsolebias martinsi. Next base: position 11,815 of record JARVGQ010064899.1, on the reverse strand, counting down.
ATTTTAGAGGATTTTAATTTCCATGGCCAAATTTTTCTTTAGAATCAGGAACATTTTATTTGTAGTTATTGTTTCATTTCCTAATTTAAAATTAAATATTTACTTTTTGTGCTGCATAATAAAAAATATCACTTTATATTTGAGAGTTTTTCTGTTTAAATGTTTGAATCAAGTCAGTTTAAATTTAAAGTGTTTAAATATTTCGCTATACAGTATTTATATTTAAAATTTTATTTCAAATTGGTTAAGTTATCTCAGGGGACTGTTAGTTTATTTATTTATTTATTTTATTTATTTATTTATTTATTTTACAATTTATTATATCAAAAGAGCTAAAATTATGTTTGTTCATTTTAGCAATTATTGAAACTTTTTAACTTTTTTTTTTATTATTTTTATTTTTATGCCAAACTTATAATTTCTAGATTTTTAGTTACTATATTTTTTAGTTTCCACAGCACACATTTATTGTTTTCTACAGTGAAATTCACTTATTTTATTGTAAATATTTATTTCAGCACAGCCTTGTTTGTTTCTTTAAAGTTCTTGTTTACTTGGTTTAAAAAAATCATGTATTTAGAGATTTTTAAATTTCTAAAGTCCATCCATCCATTATCTTTTACCCGTTTCTTCCATTTTGGGTCACGGGGGTCGCCGGTGCCCATTTCCAGCAATCACATTGTGAGGGGTGGGGGACACCCTGGACAGGTCTCCAGTCCATCACAGGGACACATGGAGACAAATGAGACAAACAACCACTGTCTCACTCACCTGGGGACAGTTCAGAGTCACCATCAGTCTAACATGTTTTTGGTCTGTGGGAGAAAACCCACGCAGCACAGAGAGCATGAAACTCCACCCAGAAAGGCCCCGGACCGGGATTTGAACCAGCGACCTGCTCACTGAGAGGTAGTAACTCTACCAGTTGTGCCACCGTGCTGCCAATTTCTAAAGTCCTATTTATTTATTTTAAAGAACAATTATTTATTTATTTACTTAATTTAAATATTGTTTTAGTTTTAAAAATACATACTCAACCGTTTAAGGAAATGTTCCTTATTTAAAAATTTGGGACAACAATAATAATATAATAAGAGTAGTATTGTTATTAATAATAATAATAATAATAGCAATAATAATAATAATAATAATAATAATAACAACAGCAACAACAACAAAATAATAATATAATAATAATAATAATAAAACATATATTTAATAACTATTAATTTTAATAATAATAATGTACTAAAGGTTATAAATGATCTGTCTACAGCTTCCTTCAGTCTCAGTGAAATAAAGTAAAAAGGTCACCCATGGCTCCGCCCTTGTCACACCCCCACAGAGACAGCCCCAGGCTGGCAGCGTTCCAGCAGGTCCCGATGATGGCGTGGATCAGGATGCCCCCCAGGTTGGTGAAGAACAGCTTGTTGGGCATGCTGTAGCCGGCGTCCAGGATGATCTGCGGCAGCAAGAAGAAGAAGAAGGCGCGAGGGGTCAACTTGAAGGTCTGCGTCTTGTCCGCCCCCCAGATCATCCCCCCCAGGATGAAGCCGCAGCAGATGAGCAGGGCGCTTTCTGGGATGTACTCGGTCACATGATGGTTGGCCTCGATGACTGAGGAGCAAACAGAGAGTGAGATGTTAGGTTCACATCTGCTCCTCAAAGGCTGCAGAACAACAACAGACAGAACCAACTGGTTTGGGATACATGGTGACACATTGGACTCCTCAGCTCTGAGCTGCAGGTTTGTGAGTTCTTCAAGCGGTTTGATCCAAAACATTCTCCAGTTCAGATGAGATGAGAATTAAAACGCTTATCAGAGCAAGAGCCTGAATGTCTGAGAGCTTTGGCCCAACAGAGGTTCTAGTGGTGAAGATCTTCAGCCATCCAGCACATGGTACATCACATTTTTAACCTTATACCAGAATAATCACTCTGCAATATCACATCATGTTGCTGCTGATCTGTTCGTGTTGCTGCTGATCTATTCATGTTACTGCTGATCTGTTCATGTTGCTGTGTCATCTGCTCATACAGACTCATGTTCGTGCTGCTGTTTGGAGTAATGTTATTCTATGATATTAGTGCTTAGTGTATTTTTAGTTGGTGTTTTTCTTAGTTCACATCTTAGATCTTAGTAATGTTTTCTTTTGCATTTTATTGTTGGATGTAACTGGGACCCTGTGTACATAATTTTGTTTCATCACATGTACCACATGTGGTGCGAATGACAATAAAGACTCTCTGACTCTGACTCTGACTCTAACTAATTGTATTGTGTTTCATTGTAAGTTGTATTGACGAGCAAAGTGAAACTCTGACAAATGTAAAGAAACATTTACTGACTACACGTCAGAAAAAAATATAAAATGACAAGGAAAATACAACAGAGCGGATTCTTTTAAATGAATATGAAGTTCAGTAATGATTTCACTTAATCTAAAACTGTCATTGTCTTCATTTCACAGAAATCTGTGACAGATTTCATCCACAGTATGTGGCCAAGCTAGAGTAAAATAACAAAAATCATATGAAAGTGATCAAGTACCCTCCATGTCACAGTATATTTACCATCTAAACTGCATTTTTAGAATGAAAGGGTGTGAGAAATATAAACCATATGCATCTATACCCCCAAGTTTTACTTCCCATCATATATTTCCACCTTACATGAAATGAAGAGCTGAAAGTATGTTTTCATGTTGTGCTTATGTTTTCAGCATCCACTGCTAGCATGCTACACAATCCATCAGTCATGTCTAAGTGGGTGCTGAAAGATTCAGCACTCTGTCTCAGGGCTTCAAGACTTCATGTGGGTAAAAGGGCCAAAAAGGTTTGTGTTTTTAGCTTTGCGTCAGGTCCATGAGGCTCAAGCGTGGCTTAAATATCCCAATCATAGTCATATTTTGTAGATCAGAGAAGAAGACAAACAAATCTGATGGCTAAAATATTAGGTAACACCAATAATCTGGTGGGCATATCTGAAAAAAATCCCCATAAAAGTCCAAGGTTGATCTGGTAATCAGTAGCAGAGCAGCAGACAGTGAGAAAAATGACTTTCCCTACTTCCTGTGACATGACCACACTTCCCGTGGTGTGGCATTTCGCATAAACAGATGAGCTAATCTGAGCTGTGGATAAGGCACCTGCCTCATTCCACTAAATAAATAAGCCCTGTTTCCCAGTCCTCCTCCCTCTGTGCATCTCTTCACACCCCATCCCTTCAATTCCTGCTGTGCCCCTGCTCTCCATTTATTTCTCCTCCTCTCCATCAGTCGTGTAGATGGAAAGAGGGAACGAGGGAGAGTAAAAGTGGAAAAAATAGAAAAGGGCTCATATCATCGCTGGGCCAAAGGTGAGTCGCCTGGGGAGGCAGCGGGAATGAAATTCTCCCAGTCCCATTTTACCAGCCATTCAAAGCACATTACTCTGGAGAAGGGGAAACTTATAAAGCCTCTGCACTTGAACACATTTCTGTGTGTTTACGGGAGACAGAGAGGAGCTGCTCCACACATGCCTCAGTAATAGATTCCCAATTTAGGCTCACTTCTTCACTCTCTTCCCCTTTTGTCTTTCTGCCTCTCACTTTTGCTTTATCAGTCTTTCCCCCCTCGCTTGCCGTATTCCTATTCTCTCTCTATATTCGTCCATTTCTCTGCAGATCGCCCTCTCTTTCCAGCTCGGACAGATTGAGAGTTTCTTGCAGAATACCCAAGAAACGCATTTCAAGAGAACTGTTTGTATGTGTCTACCCCTGTAGATGCTGCAGATTGTTTCACTGAGGAGGACTGGTGGTCTAGATGATATAACTGTCATCTTCATAACTTGATGTCCATTTATGACACATTCACAGTGACTGTAGGGAGCTGCCACCATACCTTTCAGCTGAAGCATGCACCTCTTTGAGAACAATGCAATCGCGGCAAAAGAGGCATCCATAAGAAAGCATGATTGATCAAAAGTTTTTAAAAGTGATACGTGTGTGCTGTTTCTGTTTCAATACTTTTTTCCAAACACATAGCATTTTTTAAAAGTTAATTCTAAATTGTCCTATGACAACAAACATGATAATAACTGCACCTTCACCTTTTAAACATGTTTTTTCCTCAACTTGTATATCTGCAACTATGTGCGATGATTTCATCACTACAGTAATTACACTAAAGGTGGAAGGGCAGCAACACTTGTAATGATTGCTAAATTAGCTCATTTGTAAGGCATAATATTGATTTAAAATCTAGTATTAGTGGAGCAGTCTTATTATTGCATGTTTCTGGCATTAATTGGGGCTACATTAGTTTTGAATAGATGATGTTTTGTCAAGTGTATTACATTGAATCATACAATGGGTGTATTAGGTGTGCTGGTATAGTTTGTATTGACACAGATAAGTTTGACTAAAACTGAGCTAATTATCATGTTATGGTTCTATTACATGAAGCTGCTCACAGGCTATGATTAACCTCTGCACCTTTCCTAGTTTTACAACTGAGGGTCATTGGGTATTATATCAACAGTTTTTAATTAGGTTACCATGTTACAGTTTTCTGGATTCTGATTGGGTGCTTGAGGACAAAGGTATACCATAAATGCCTACTTTTTTGGCAATGAGCGTTCCTTTGCACTAATTTATTATAATTGAGACACCAATGTCACAGTGCTTTAAAAGTTATCTATTCAAGACTAATAAATAGATAAAGAAATGCTAATTTTATCACTAGAAACCATTTAGTCAATTCAAATGTTAATGGCATAAAACTAAAGGTCCATAATTGAGTTTCACCACAATTACTACCCACATTTCACCCACATTTAATTTTAATAGGTTTGCTTTGGTTGTGTTTTCATGATCAAACAGTTAACTTCCAAGTCCTGCTTTATAGCAGACAAGGGCAAAACATGAAGTGAATGAAAAATAAACATCTTAGTGTCTTGTCAGAAGCTGTTTCAGGCAGAGAAGAAAAGACATCACTGAATGTCTTTGGAAGCCAGCCGTTTAGAGTGGACGGCAGGCTGCCCATCAGTGACAGGCCTTAGGCCAGTGTAAAGTGAAAGAAACAATAGGAGCTGGCAGGTGAGACCTGGCCTGAAGTCAGATCATACAAGTCCAGCTGGGGCTAACACACCAGCAGACAGCAGCACAGTACAGGTGGCCTGACACAGATGTAAATATGACCTGCCACTGATGGGCTCTGAGTGAATTCACTTCGATTCAAATCAGGATTTATTTACATTAAGAAGTATGGCAAGATGTAACGTTGTCACATGCTTATGGCCCCAAGAGAAACATACAAAACTGTCATGGGTCTCAGCAAACTTCAAAACAACATTGGAGACTGTCTTTCATAACCTGATTCACCAGCCTGTCTTCCACTGACGCCCTAATCTCCTCTCAATTTTCTGAAGTACAAGGAACAGAAAGGGCCTGTACCCCCTTTTTCTTGAGACCATAAGGGTGTATTTCAATCAACAACGTGTGCAAATGAAATGTCACGCCCTTTAATGTGCGAGCACTGTGGGAAATGTCGATAGAAATGTCAAGTGGTTGCAGGGATGTGGGACCAGAGGGGTTGATATCATTCATAGTACGGTAAACTGAGGGGCCACTGGGCACTCCCAACCTTAACAAAGGGGGCAGCAGAGGGAATTCTGAATTTGTTTCATAACTGCAGTGTATGTGCAAGCTGATCAAATTAAATAACTGGCCTAACTTGTAAAAATTACACTACTTTTATGTTTGATTGTTCTTTGAGGTTCAGATAAAGATAAATGAAATAAAGATGATCGTCAGTCATGTGGCGCACATATGCTTTTTTATGGGTTTGTGTGAGCAGTTTTGAAGAAATGTGTTTCAGGTTTGCAGTTGAGGAACATACTTAACGTAAAACAGTGAAATATATATATACCTCTCTTGTTCCCATTAATATAACCAGAAACTTGGTGACCATGCCTTAATAGCGTGCACATATTTATCCCATCCTATGCTCACAGTCAGGTTCACCACAACAGCTTCAAAATAACTGAAGATAAACATCCAGCATGTTCACTTTGAAAATGCAATGAGCTTTTCAAATAAAGTCTTTCATTAACTGATCAAAGCAGATTTAGGTAAGACGCCTTCTTTTTCCTGCTCTTTGCCAACCAGTGGTTTGAAATTTGCTGGTTTTAAAGCGGAGAGAGATTATTTACCCTCACAGATAGAAGCATCCACCTGTCAGAGGGAGTTAAGAATGACGTCCTATCACTGACAGTTACACTATTAGCCTGCCCGAAATTCAATATTTCTCAGTGGAAAATAAAATATAGGGAACATAAGAACATGGAAAGTGTGCCCACCAGGAAAAACATGGCGGCTCTTATCTTGCTGACGACGTAATTCTACAGTCAGAAAGAGAAAGAAACAGATGATGTCTGGACTTGTACCTATGCAGAAAGATATTGCAGTATATAAGTATGGCATGTTTTAGCGCTATAGCAGAGCGGACCTGGGTTCAGGCTCAAATTAACTTTGTGGCAGACTGGACTGTCAACTGCAATTACCTGTCTTATGCTTCCTGAAGCATCCTGGTAATTTATCTCCTCTTCCTCTCCCTTTAAGACTTTCTCTGTGTTCCCTCTGTGTTCTCTCGATTCATGTATCACCAGCGAATGTAAACAGACATTGGCTGCCTCCTTGTAACTTGGAAGGCTTAATAATAGCAGAATTGCTTTGTGCGTTTAGAGGCTATTTAAGGTGATGGGCCCCAACTTTCTGCTCTTCCTCTGTCTCTTTCCTCCTTTGTCCTCTCGTCTACCTCTTAGGATAAAATATGCTCATCGTTTTTATTAGAGTACAAATTAAACAAAAGAGTTGTTGCATGTGTCAGAAAGAGCTATGGATGATGTCTATTGGGAAATGCAACAAAATTAGAAGAAAAAGAAGGGAAATCAGTAAAACCCATTTATTACTGTCAAAAAAACTTATTTATTACTGTATTTGTAAAGTGTTTTGCCTCTCAAAAAAAGGCTAAATAAACTTTGAAATATAACAAGTGTACACAGATATCAGTTGCACGTAATAGAAAGTAAGCTCATTATCCAGTAAACATCTGCCATTGAAACCAACTGAAGCAGATCATTACAACTTGTGGAAGAACAAAAACCCTTCACAGAGTTATCATTGCAGTAAATTACCCTGCAACTTAGGTGAGACCTGTTGTGATTAGGGTGAAAATGTTGTATCATTATTGCATTTTTAATCACGAATACTGCCACATATATAGCATGGCATGGCATTAGGTGGTCAAGAAGAAAAAACAATCTCTGGCTTGTTGTGAGTGAGAAAAGATTGTTCTTACAAAAACTGAACGTCTTCAGTCGTCATTTTTTCTGTCAGAATCTGACTTGCATTTGGTGGAAGTAATTTTGAACAACATTCGTCCAGAATTTTCGAAGGTCCGTTAAAGTGTTACTCTGGACTTTGGCAGCCTTATCACTTGTTTTCTGACCAGTCTTTCACCATTTTCAGATGACATTTTTGTCATTAAACTACACTTATCCATAAACAATTTGGTAATATTAATACTTCTAAACTCAAAAGGTAAACTAGTACTACGTATGTCACAAAACCACATACAAATGAACCATCTTTAAATACAGATTTTTTTAGCACTTTTTCACTCGCAGCCAATCGGAAAACAGATCTTTTCAGACCTTTTTTAACTTGCTGTAAATGGGTATTTATTCTTACACTTTTTTGTTTTCCATTTGTCCTCAGTCCTCACAACTGGTGTTTTCACTATAACACGACAAATTTGTCTACCACATATTGAAAGTTAGAAAAATTTAATCTCTATGTATTTTAGTTGCCAAACGGTGGATCTGAGAGCAATCATTTGAACGTATAATACTTTCACACCAAGTGACCAAATGACAATTTTATTTTTATTTTAAAAAACTGCTAAATCAAAATGTTACAAACAAATGGGCATAAACAATTTCAATGTTGGTCCTTAAAATATCATTGACAAATTAGATTGTAGAAACAATCAGGACTTTAAATAGGTGCTCCATTATAGGTTTGTAACCCTTTAACTTGTTTTTTTAAATGAATACAGAAACAGTTACTTTACATTGAATGTCACATTCCTGGTTAATGATTTATTATTTAGTAAAATGGTCCATGAAAAATATGTGGGAGAAGAGTAGGACCTTAGCGGGAATTCAACCACTGGTGCGTGCTCTTACATCTGTATTCATCACTGCAAGATGTAGTCAGTGCTTGCTTTTATACATTAGCATGCTGCTTTATTGCATCTGTTAAACTGGATGGTGATTTTAGGGCTAAGTCATCCCTAAATCCACCTCAGTGACACGGTTATGGTCATGATCCCTTGACGCTGATGTTCCTGGGGGGGAAACAAACATTTGACTATGATGAAAAATCATGTAAGAAAAGCCACAGCTTGGCTCAAGCGCATTTTTTCATGCAGCCTTGTTCTGGTTTGCATCATGCAGTATCATCTAAGGAAGACTGAGGCTATCTAATTCAGACCATGTGGTCACATCGTCTTCAACTATAAAAATTAACATTGGGCAAGTAGCCAACTGTAGCGTAAGGCCTATAATCCCCTCTGCTGCCTCTGTTTCATCATGTAACAGTAAATGTGGAGCCATGATAGGTACTTGATGTTTCTGGGATGTGGTATAATATTTCCAATGCATCACTACTTATATGTATCACTATCAGTGTTAAAACTTAAACACAACTAGATTTGCAAAGCTTAGTTTCATTACAGGTTTGTTGTGTTCAACACATTTTTTTGCTTACCCTTTGGTTCTTACTCTAAAACTTTCCCTATATGTTTGCTTTTCTTTCTTTGTCGATCATGCTTACTCACTGCAGCCCTTATTTTTTCTTTCAAAACAGGTACTGGTCTCAAGAAAAATGTATAAATGTTGCTTTCCTTTGTGACACTGTCATAAGCAAATAATTGGGGGAAACAGAGTAAAATATGACAGATGCTCTGCAGTTGATTTGAGAAAATTAGGTGTGCAGATTGAAGGTAAAATAAGAATATATAAAGTGAAGAAGGGAAAGCATTGCACAGTCTGCTGGTGTGGAGGACTGACAGGGGCAGGCTCCACTTTATCATCTGTATTGAACCTTTTTTTGATTTTTATCATGTCCTGGATGACTGAGAATCTTCACCGGCTCCACTTTATGTTCAGTCCAAAGTCAAACTGAATTTCAAATGCTAATAAAAGTAATTGCTTACTCTGTTATTCACTCTTCATTGCAGCAGTATAAGAAAGGGTGGAAACAGATTAAAGAATGGCACTGGAAGAGGTCCGGAGAATAATAAAAAAGTTATAATGCTGACAGCAAAATGAAGAGAAATGAGAACTCAATTAAAGACAGGGAGCTAATGAGAGGGTGGGGTAGGGTGGCCCTTCGGTGTATTGCAAGAGGAGGGATAGTAGGGAACCCTCCTGCCTTAATGAGCTTAGCCCCAGGTCTCTGACTTACAAGTTGACAGGCTAAAGGTGAATGACCAAATGGCTATGCAGAAGACTGTAAATCGGCTGCTGAGGTAAAGAGTTGCACAAACCTTGATAAGTCGATAATTACAAATGACTGGAACCTTACCCTTAATATACATTTTGGACTGTGTGCACATTGTAAAAATCAAGGATGTGTTTCCAATAGTAGAAGTTATAGGAGATTAACACTTGCAAAGTGTTTACTCAGTGATATACTGATGTTATGAACATGTACAAAGCCGTTCTATTCATCCAAATTTTTGTGTATTGATTATTCCCCCGAAACACACTCAAACACACACACCACACACACACAAGCCCTCATCTTTTGCTATTTATGTGGTTCAGATTAAACACTTCATTTTAGAAGCAGTCGCTCTTGTGAGCTTGTATGCATTTAGCTTCTTTTTTATCACAGCTTTAACAGCAGGAACATAATGAGAGACAAGCAGAAAAAATATATACTTTAAAGACTGCCAAAGAGCAAAGTTGAGGTTAAGCTTGAGCGTGGAATCGTATGAAGTAAAACCCATTGAGGAGAAGAGTATAAAGGAAAGAAAATGAAGATAAAAAGAATAGTACATGTATATCATGATGATCTGCTGCTTAGTGACCAGAATACTGAAAATGGCATGGGTCAGTAATGGTTGTTAAACAAATGACCACACATATCATGTATAAATGCTCATAGAACTACACTGGTCCAGAGGACCAGACTTAGCTTTTTTAGATTTTTCTACCTGGATTATTGAGCATGCATCAGGGTATATAGAACAACACTGTTACCACCTTGGCACATGGTTGTACATGGATCATTGATGGGCTCGATTGCATAGCCCCTGACTCATCCTTGGGTACATGTTGAACTCTGGGGAGTCTATTGGCATAAAGATACTAATGGAGTGGAGCAAGAAAGCTGCTGGGAATGGCAAATCTCTGACTGTGGGGATGCAGCGGAAGTCTATGTGGGATCAAGCTCCCTCCCGTCAGCTCTGAGTTTTGATCTACAGTGAGGCACAGCTTTTGATGTCTTAATCATCTCCCTCAATCGAGCTCAGGGAGGTTGGGGAAGGCAGAGCAGAGTGGAGAGGAGGGGAAGGGAGAAGAGAAAAAGAGGCAAGAGGGTATGGAGGGAAGCAACGGGGCAGCCCAAGGATGTGAGGGATAGGAGTCTTGTGTAGGAGAAAGATGCACAAGATCGCCTATTTCTCCCTGGATGACTAAGTCTCAGTTGTTGCCTCAGAATCTAAACTTGTTGTAAACACATTCAAGCTAGCTGTCTTGATTAAAAGATTAGAACTGTATTTCTTGTATGCAATCTGTACAACTGACAACTTACAAACTCATCTTTGCAAAATACCTGAAGAATTAAAAAATGTGGAAAAGACACCACAGTTACAGAAAGCAAAGATCAGACAATGCTAGAAAGTTACACTTCACAGAAAGCCAGTATTGAAAAGGTTCACAAATTATCATAATAAATGCAACTGAGAGCCAGAGTTCATCATTATCCAATTAAATTAGCAACTACTGTATACTGTCTTAAGCGGGGAGCAGAGGCCAGAAAGATGGCATAAATAACTTAGATAGGGTCCGAGTTAGTGATAGAGAAAAGACACAGAGAGAAAGAGAGTCAAGATTACACAGTCAGATAAAAGAAGAATGAGTCAGAGATGTATTCATTCATCAAAAGTTAGAAACCCCCACCCATGGCTTCTCCTCAGGGCTAAGCGTTCCATGGAGACGCCTTATGAGCAGAGAGAGTGAAGAGGAACCCCTCCACCCACAAACTCCAACCCCCGACCGAAACCAGTATCGAAAGAGAATGGCACAGCATGCCTTGTCATCTCCTCACTTCTCAGGCAGAAGATACAAGCAATTAATAAGTCAACAAAACTGGGGGTTTTGCTGTAATGCAACAACACACAGTTAGAGAACAAAAACCAGCATTAGCCCTTAGAAAGAAAAATATGGCAGTTTTTCTTCTTTGTGTGAACAAACGAAGAAAATGTCAACTAGAACAAATTTTGAAGCTGAAATGAAAGTCGTTAATACACGATACCAAAAAACTTAACTGTAAAGGGTCTGTAAATGTAGGGTTGATACTCGTCAGGGAGGTATCACTGCCCAAAATAAACAGCAACAAGCGACAACCCTACATGGTGACCAAGAAGTGTTACAAATGATGCAATGGTCTATCTATCTATCCATCTATCCATCCATCCATCCATCCATCCATCCATCCATCCATCTATCTATCTATCTATCTATCTATCTATCTATCTATCTA
>JARVGQ010064866.1:0-12562 GCA_031762355.1 Hypsolebias martinsi | reverse complement strand
GTCGCGGGTCGATGAGTAGAATACTTCGAAGACCCCCCCCCCCCCAATCCCACTGGCACATTTTCTACTGAGGAAGTGGAGCCTGGGGACCTTGGGTCTGGCTCTCCAATCTCTGGTGCTGAGGTCACCGAGGTGATTAAAAAGTACCTCGGTGGTAGGACTCCAGGGGTGGATGAGATTTGCCCAGAGTTCCTTAAGGTTCTGGATGTTGTGGGGTTGTGATGGCTTACACAACTCTGCAAATATTGCTTGGACATCGGAGGCAGTTCCCCTGGATTGGTAGACTGGGGTGGTGGTTCCCCTATTCAAAAAGGGGGACCACAGAATGTGTTCCAACTACATGGGGATCACACTCTTGAGCCTCCCTGGTAAGGTCTATTCGGGGGTTCTGGAGAGGAGGGTCCATTGGATAGTTCAACCTCGGATTCAGGAGGAGAAGTGCGGTGTTCATCCTTGTCGTGGAACACTGGACTAGCTCTACACCCTTAGCAGGGTCCTGGAGGGTGCGTGGGAGTTTGCCTAACTAGTTTACATGTGCTTTTTGGACTTGGAGAAAGCATTTGACCATGTCCCTCAGGGAACCCTGTGGGGGGTACTCCAGGAGTATTGGGTACCAGGCCCTTTGATATGGGCTGTTAGGTCCCTGCAAGACCAGTGTCAGAGCTAGGTCTGCATTGCCGGCAGTAAGTTGGGCTTGTTCCCAATGAGAGTTGGAATCCACCAAGATTGCCCTTTGTCACCAATTCTGTTCATAACTTTTATGGACAGAATTTCTAGGTGAAGCCAAGGTGTTGAGGTGATCCGTTTTGGTGGCCTTAGGATTGCTTCTCTGTTTTTTTGCAGATGATGTGGTCCTATTGGCTTCATCAGGTCGTGATATTTATTTATTTCCCCCAGTTCAGCTCGAGGTGGCTGCCTTTCCTCCCTCATTTTTCCTTCTTTCTGCTTTGTTCTCTATGTGTCTGAAGCACCTGGTACACATCTCCTGAACGCAAATTAAGATTATGGATCTGGTATCCTGGATGTTCAACTCTATTGACAAGATTTTTTCAACAAAACGACAAGGTCCTAGGGAACCGGCATGTCCAGCTGAGATGCACACTGCAGGATATGTCATGGACTCGTGGGGAGTGTGGCAGTTGGTGTGTCTCTCAGTTCTGGCTCAGGAGGATGTTAAAGACGTTTACATATTTGGATTTATGATAGCAAGGACTCTGCTTTTTATCATCGGCAGGGCTGTGTTTTATCGAGAATTGAAGAAGGCATCAGAAGAAATTTCAGCCATGACAATGCTTCTGAGCCAGTGAGAAGGTTTGATCCATGCTGTGACCTTGCAAAATCAGCTGATTTATGAGCTAAACTGTAAGGTGAGGCGATTTATGAGAATCCCAGGCTACCTGCGGCCTCTGGGACTCGTCAGCGTGGTGGGCTCGACCTTGACGGAGACTCATAGCATGGATCAGTGGAATGGATTCCCACAATTAGGCTATTTTGGAAACAGAACGTCCAGATGGACTCAGGCTGAAGAAAAAAAAAATCTGTCTACCTTAAGAAAATCACCAATCAAGCTTATTTGAATCTGACTCCCAACCAGCCTTGGAAATGGGCTCATGGTCACATCTCAACACCTCAACCTCAAATGCATATGTAATCTGTTTTTAATTGTGCTTGCTGGTAGAGTTTTTTGATGTCTCAAATCGTGTCCTGATAGACAAGATGTGAAAGATCTTTTTTGTAATACCACTATCTACCCTCATGGTTCTTCCCCCTTTTCATATCTAAGATTATTATTCTGAAAAAGGATAAGAAGGCCGCGCTAAGAAAAATTAGCTGCAGCTTCGTACACTCCGTCCATCTTTCGGGCGACTGTGCGTACATGTTCTTGCTGTACCTCGGTGCAATGATAATAAAGCTTATTCTGATTCTGAATAGTGTTTTTGCTCATGTCTGTGTGTACTGGTTTGTCTGTACAGTTAGTAAAATTGTCCTCCACACCTCACCAACCAAAATATTTATAACTCGGAAAGGTTTACAGCTTTAGAGCTGTAGGTAGAGAATTTTTTCCTTCTTCTTTTAGCGTACTGCTAGTTGTTCGTTTAGTTTATATCTTAGTGCATGTCTTAGGTCCTTATTTACAGTTTCTTTTTACACTTTATATTTTTGCTATAGTTGGATGTAACTGGGACCCTGTGTACACAATTTCATTCCACCTCATGTTCCACATGTGATGTGATTGACCATGAACCTTAAACTTTTTGTAACTAGAGACTTATGTGCTCATTAAACAGCAAAATAACTATATAATACTGTACATATACATATATACTCTGCTAAAAAAATAAAGGGAACATCTAAACAAAACAATGTAACTCCATCAGTCACACCTTTGTGAAATCAATGTCAGCAGTTGGGTAGCAACACTTATTGTGAATCAATTTCACCTGCTGCTGTGCAAATGGAACACAAAACAGGTGGAATTAAGACAACCCCTGTAAAATAGTGATTCTGCAGGTGGTGACCACAGGTCATTTCTCTGTTCTCGTCCTTTCTGCTTGAACTTTTAGTCACGTTTTCATTTTGTCAGTGCTGTCACATGAGGCATCATGAGGCGTTTTTTTTACAGCCCACTGGTTGCTCAAGTAGTGCAGCTAATCCAAGATGGAACATCAATGTGAGCGGTGACAAGAAGATTTGCTGTGTCTCTCAGCACAGTGTCCAGAGCATGGAATAGGTTCCAGGAGGTCCACTGCCAGGGCCCTACAAAATGACCTCCAGCAGGCCACTAATGTGCATGTTTCCAACTTAGGAAGTTTGTGAGCTAAGCTGAATATTTGTAAAATGATGTCTGTTCATTCCCAAGGGAATAGATGAATCTTAATTTTAAGTTTCAAATACAAAACACAGGAATTACTTTTATTTAAGGTGAGGTGGACTGTTTTCTGAGGCGAGGTGTTCCCCTACAAGAAGAATCTGTCCAGAGGGCCCGACTTTATTTCGTCAGATTTTTCTACCTGGATTATTGAGCAGCATCTGGATATGAAACAAGATCTTTTGTTCCACTAATCAGAGAGTCCTTAACATTATAGAAATATTACTGTTTCAATCTACAAAAATATAAAATATTATTTTTTAAATATTGGAGGGGTTCAGATCCACCGGGTCCAGCCACAGCCCTTCAAACAGATTTGTCCCTTTGAGAACCCGTTATGAGCCCTGGTGTAAAGTGTTGAATATGAGTGGTGGTTCTGTCGGGGGTGGTCAGCGATGGACTTAAATGAAAGGAGACAAATGAAATTCTCTTTACAGCGTCGAGCTGGCACAATGTTGCTTGGTCCAATCTGGTGAACCAATGTAGAAGAATGTTTGGTGTCTTCACGTAGCACGCTGGTGATCAGTGACAGCAGGTTCTCACCTCGAACGACGTTCACACGTAAAGAAGAGTAGGAGAACGTTGTATTCACATATTTATTTATAATATGTACATCAAAATACAAGATGGACGTTTGCAGTAAGACAGCAACAAAGAGAAGAAGCAGCCAACTTTTGTCTGGTGCTCTTTTTATTCTTTTATTTTTATGAAACACAATCAGATGAGTCTTTGTCACTTTCTGTTAAAAGTCAACGAGCAGGTGCAAACGATGATTAACAAACACACGGCGAGCAAAACCAAAGAGGCAAATCCAAAAGCAAATCACCTTCCTACACAAACGCCCCACACGACTCGGCAGAACACTAAGAGTTCATCAAAACACCAACATCTGAATAAAGACCCGCTGAAAATATGAAGCATCTAACCCCAGAACATCTGTGTGGTGGAGCGCCACGTGTCACTGCGTCTACACCAGATCAGACCAGTTGGAGTGTGAACGTCCGTGCAGAACTAACCTAAACTCAAGCCTAACCTAAAAACAGCGTTCCTCCATATTCACACCAGTTTGGTCCCCAAAAGGACCACTGGTCCAGAGAGTCTCAAGGTCAATGAGGCACCGCAGGTGTTTTGAAGCACAAAGTTCATGACTGGAGAGACTGGGAGTTCATATCCGGTCAGCATCCAGGACCAGTCAGTCCCTGACCCCCCCCATGAAAAGCATTGCACCAACACCGGGGCTCCTCCACGCGCCCCGTCTCAAAAGTCGTCTCCGAACGTTCACGTCCAGATTCTTTGATCCGCCCAAAGTGAAAACATTTCATGAACGGACGAAGTACGGGAACGCACACGTCCGCGCAGGAGCACAAACTGAATTTGTCGTTTGTGTTCGTAGCGTGTTCAAGTGTGAACGAGGTTCGTGCTCGGACTCGAACACAAACGGCTGAAGACCTCAGACGACTGTCAGCCGTTCAGCGAGATCTGAAGCAGAACATCTCCTCCGCTTTCATTCAGAAAGAAAAAACAAGTAGAAGGGATTTAGTTAAATCATTAAAGGTGCTGGCAGCGGCTCGTTGTAATCACCATGGCGACCACGTGTCTGTCACTCCCTGACAACAAACAGTCTGAGTGAAAACTTAAAAAGTTCTTAAACTGTGAGCAGCAGAAGACCGTGATCGTCACACGTGCACGTTTTTACGTTTGTTCAGCGTTAATGGACGAAAGGCGTCTGAGCTGAAATACGAAGCCGGCCAATCAGGGCTCAGCTGTGTGCAATGCATTCTGGGAGACGTGGGAGAATAACTCCGCAGCATCAGAGACAAACGTGTGTTTTCATGTAGAGTGAATGTGCTGAGGCAGGATGTTGGTTTGTTAGCGCACACTACAGAAGTCAATGATGTCATCAGTCCAACATTTCATGGACACACGTGTAAAAACGGTTTAAGATGTCAGGACAGCTGCTCAGTCGTGTGAGGTCCAACTTCCTGTGACCCGTCTGAGCTCTGGATGTTTCTACTATAAAGAGCTGTGGAGTTCCACAGGGACGGGCTTTATCAACAAAACCCCATCGATTCTTCACATCCCTTAAAGACGGTTTACGCTGTGACGTACAGCAGCTGAAGGTCACATGTTCCTAACGGAGCGTTTTCATGTGACAGAACGGTTCTAAAAGGTGCTTTCATGTGTCAGCAGCTGTTCCACTAAAAAGTCTTTTATTCTTGAATAAACGTCATGAAGCTGAATGTTTAAAAGCATGTCCTGTCAGTCAGCTCATCAACACGTTCATGTGTTTGAAGGACCAGCTTCAAAAGTATCTGAGCTGGAAAATAAAACATCTAGAGCACGACTGTTCAACTAAACTGCTCAGGGGGCCACAGTTAGTGACAGCAGCTCAGGGGCCGAACAGCCAGCCATTAGTCATTATGTAAATAAACCAAATATTTCAATGATCTGTTAGCTTTTAATTTTTTTATTGCTTTGAATCATAAATGCAATAGAAGCCAAAACCCAGAAACCCCCTAAAAATAATTTATGAAGTGGGCCTGATTGAAGTAACTCCCGGGCCACTTCCGGCCCGCGGACCGTCAATTGAATAGTCCTGATCTAGAGCTTGACCACGACTGAAGTGTGCAAGTGTTTGAACACGCTCTCTGTAAAACTATTCATTTAGGACTCGTACAGCTTCATCTGCAAACAACAAGTCCCTTTATGAGACTTTTCCCTGACTAATCAAAAACTGGAGGTCACAGCAGCAACACCCCGGGGTGGGACGGGGGTGGGGGGGACGACTGAAATATTTACCATCCTGTCAAAAGACACAACTAGTCACCCTTCATCCATCCATCTTTTACCCACTTCTTCCTTTTCAGGTCGCAGGGGGTCACTGGTGTCCATGTCCACCAGTCTGTGTGAGAGGCGGGGGACATCCTGGACATGTCTCCAGTCCACCACAGGGACACACAGAGACAAACAACCATTCACTCTGTCACCTCGGGACAGTTTAGTCACAAACTGTGGATTTAGAAGAAACGAGCGTGACTCCACGAGTCACAGCTTCCTCTCGGGGCTGCAGATGTTCGCTGGCGAGCAGCATCTGTGGAGGAAACGTCTGGAAACGTTTGCGTGGGGTCTCAGCTTGCAGGTAACTGGCTCTGAAAAATAAATCTGCACCAACAAACGTGATCAGTGAAGTGTTCTTAAACACAACTCAGAGTTTCTGTAAACTCTACGACAGCACGGCTGTTCAGGCCACGCTGCTGGGAAAGGGTTACAGAAAAACAGAAAAAAATAAAACCAGTGGTTCTGATACTTTTCAGCTTCTGACCCGCAAAATAAGAGCATGAGAAACTCGGAGTATCTCTGAGTTCAAACAGGTCAAAAGAAAAACAGAACGAAACAAACATTTAGAATATATTCACCCATTTATGACTTCTGATTTGTCCGTTTTGTAACAAATATCTGAAATTAGCGTTTTGTGTTGGGATTTCTAAAAGACCCCTCCCTCGCTTGGTGTTTCACGGCCCACTGTGGAGTCGAACCACAACTT
The DNA here is from genome assembly GCA_031762355.1 of Hypsolebias martinsi. Taxonomy (NCBI): domain Eukaryota; kingdom Metazoa; phylum Chordata; class Actinopteri; order Cyprinodontiformes; family Rivulidae; genus Hypsolebias; species Hypsolebias martinsi. The sequence continues at coordinate 6,149 of JARVGQ010064866.1, read as the reverse complement.
TGGGAGCCGCTGGCTGAGAATACAGATGAACAAGCTGTGAACACAACTAGTCATCGTTTTCAGAGACTGGACACTCAAAATGCAGCCACGTGGCTCGCAGGTCACATTAACTCAGAATCAAGTGAAATAATAAAAATTTAAAAAATACCCCCCTCCCCCAACAGTCAGTCCAGTGACATGTCACCTACAGCCACAATACAGCAGACACGAGGAGTCAGCCGAGCCTTCAGCAAGTTTGAAAAAGACTAGGGATGCACGATATTATCAGCATGGTATCGTATCGGCTGATATTAGCGATAAAGTTAAATATCAGACATTCCATCAAAATAACTCATTGATATAAAAGGTGCTGTTTTTGTATGACAACCCAGAGACAAGGATCCTGCAGTGCCAGCACGTTATGACATCATGCGTGCCCTTGAATTTATATTTGTGAAATTTTACAAATGTGCACTGTTCGAGTGTTGTCATTGTGTTAGAAAGTAAATGTCATGAATAAATTTGACATGAAACATAATCCAAGTTGAAGCGTTACATCATTTTCAGCCCCTTTTTGGCATCTGCATTTTGTGGCAGGCCAAACTGTATGTACTAAATGTAGTGTTTTAACTCCACAGCAAAGCTATGCCGTCTCTAAGTAGGTTTAGGGGAAAAAACTGGTATTGGTATCAGTTATCAGCCAAAGAAGTTTTAACATATCAGCTAGGTCTTTCGCTATAAACAATAAATTAATTAATCGCATGATAAATGAAAATTATCTACCTTATTTTCAATTATCAGCTTTATCGTTTCTTCATGTCTCTCTTTCTACTGAAGACACTGGATGACAAAAAGCTCAACTCCAGTGTTCTTCACTGACCTCTCCCTTTCTCTTTTCTCTCTAAAATCTGTTTTAACCGTATAAAATTGTGTTTTTGGATCGTTAAAAGCAGCTAAGCTGAGAAGCTAAGCTACGAGCTAAGCTAACAGGCTGACCTCGGGGAAAAAAAAACCTCTGTGTTGTCGAAGCTCTAAAATTCACGGTTGAAACCTGTGCCTTCGTGTAAAAAGTTGTTTTTCTCTGCAAAAAGAAGCTGGGAACTTGTTTACTGATGCTCAAACCACACAGAGCGTCTGTCATTTTGAGAACCGGAGACAGCCCATGTCACGTTAAGGGGCCTCCCTCCCATTTTTCTTAAAGAGACACGCTGCTCGCTCCCTCACTATCCATCCTTCGGTTCAAACGTCTTATACTGCCATCCAGTGGCTGAAAAAAGGTACTACACACAAAACAAATTAACCAACATTTCTTCTTAAATTTGACAATAATTACTACTTATTGTCAAATTTCAAACAAAATTATCGTTTATCGCAATAATTTCTGAGACAATCGCCCAGCAAAATGTATTATTGTGACAGGCCTAAAGCAAAGATCTGGTGCTGCATGCAGTCAAACGAGGCACGCCTCCAGCCAAAGAGACGACGTGAAGCAAGTGAAGAGTTTAGCTTGTTTTGTTTTCCTTCTGTGCTGAAGAATTTGCTCCGTAGCTCAGTCATCTACAGGGAAGCGCCAAAAGACAGCCTTAATCCTTCATAGAGCAGCGAGAAGTTTCATGTTCAACTCCCATGAGCCTTAGCCATGGCAGGATGAGCGTTTCCTCAATGAGTTCAGTTCTCTACATACAGTTAAATGAACTTCTACGGTTGATCAGGCTAAGCAGGCTGTGTCAGGAGAAGACAGGCTGTCGTTTCATTTGAGAAGGGTTCAAAGACATGCTGAAGCAGCAGTTTAGTCACGTTCGTCTTAAAAAGTGCACGAAAAGAAAGAGGCAGAGAGCTACAGTGGAAGGAGAGTGAAAGAGGGTAGGAAGTATGATTCTGTTCAGCCAGTTCTACGTGTCCAAGAAGCAAGCACAGCCAACAATTTGTTGTGAGAGCTGCTGATGCTACTGAGGGTGGGAGGCAGGGGGTGCATGCTCATCCTTATGTGTGTGAACACTTTGTCAGGTTAAAAACATTTACATTTGTTTTTATTACCTCAAGTTATTATTTAAATTGACACTACACACATGGACTGTGTAAATGTACACCCCAGAAGGTTTTTACTTCATATGTTCCTTTATTGGTGGATTTTGTAAGTTGTATGTACCATGTTTTCCTCCGTACCCATCGCACCGCCCTGTAAGCCGCATCAGTCCAAATATGTCTAATAAAATGGAAAAGTCCATAAATATGTCACTTCGTCGTATATGACACATCTATTATGCGTCACTGCTGATGTGACGTGTTTGTTACGTGTCACCGCTGACAACCCGGAAATGTGGGCCGGTGGGCCAAAAATCGATGGGTTGCCAAATGGCGGCCAAGGGAGCGTGCACGGGAGGACTTTTAACAAGAATTTAACAAGATTAACACTTCAAAACAATTATTTTTTGTTGAACATTGTAGTAAAGGTGTGTCTCAGTTGAACTTTTATTTAATAAATGCATTTCAATGGTCAAATCAGCTTCATTTCGCCGGGGCGGTGCAGCGAAATAAAGCTGATTTGACGCTTGCTCCATGCGAGCAGAATGAAGGTGACAGGCTATGGCAAGCCAATTGTGTCATTAATAGCCACTTTACCTATTACATAACACAACGGCATGCCATACTACTCGTATGCCATCTAGCAACTGAAAATGGTAGTTTTCATTATTTCCAGTCAGAATGAATGAAAACGGTCATATCTCTGTCAAAAATTTATTTATAAATGTGGGGAAAAAAATCCATAAATACGTATGTTGTTTCAGCGTATAAGTTGCAGGGCATGCAAATTATGCAAAAAAAAAAAAAAACCCACAACTTATAGGGGAAAAAAAAAACTATAGACTTCTCTAGTACAGGACAAGCAGTAAGAAACGTAGTACAGTGGTCCCTCGTTACTTCACGTGTTGACATTCGCGGACTCACTGTTTTGGTTTTTCAACGATTGTCAACTTTAATATTATTCATATGATTGGGACGGTATGGGATAAAAAGGTAACGAAAAACTAAAATTTGGACAGACGCTGCCATTTTGTAGTTTTCTTTCAATAAGCTTACACTGTAACACCAGTCAAAAGAACTACACTACGTAGAAGCCAACAGTGCTTCTAGCCTCTTATTTCTGCCGAATTGGAGGGAAAGTTTTGCAATGCAAAGTCAGAAGTAACAATCTATGTATTAAGCTCAGAACTGGCAGGAAAGTCGCAAATCTGAACCGAGCTGCTGTTCTGCAGAGCTGGTGAGTAAAATTTTGCAGTACTGCACAGTACATATACGCATGTTGTTAAAATTACGTAGGTTTAAGGGTTTAGAACATTGTAAGAGTGTGGGAAGGGTTTGTAAAGCCTTCAAATATAAATACCAAAATAAATAGTATTCCTACTTCACCGTTTTTCACATATCACGGTGGTGTGTGGAACGTAACCCCCGCGATAATCGAGGAACTACTTTACTCTGAACTACTAAGTTACTTTATTACAACAAACACCTCAGTGGCTACTCCATTATAGATTAGGTCTTACGATTTAACTGCAGTCTAAGCTACTGTACGGAACACCCTCACCCATTCTAGATACATTTATTAAAATTTCAGGTAACGACTCAAATGTGAGAATGGCCTTTAGAAATGATGCTAAACCAGATTATGAGGACAGTTAGCAGCAAACTGTGGCTGAGTGAGTCAGTTTAACATACAAATCCAGCTGCAAGTCTGAGAGGACCTGACGACAACATGATGTTTCTACTCAGAGCGGCACTCGTCACACCCAGATAAGGACACGTGATGGAGTACGGTCAGAACAGCCAGAGCTTTGTGAAGCTGAATTATTTTTTCTGTTGGGGATGTTCGGCCCACAACTTTGCATTTAGACCAAATAGCCCAATAGTTTACCAAAGAGACCCATCATTTACTTTTACTGGATACATTTTAAGAGTTTTGATTGCCTTAAAAGTTGGGTGTGAGGAGCACCACTCTGGGGTCTGGTGGGTTGGAAGGTTGTTTAGTGCAGGGGTCCCCAACCTTGGTTGCACCAACGACAAGACGACTTTTCCATGGACCAGCGGCAGGAGTGTTAGTGTGAGGGGTGGTCATGCACATAGCACAAAGTGCATCATGTATCATTTTATTATTACATCTATAATTAAAGTTATAATTTTAGATTATGTTGTTTCATTTATTATGTTGTGATTTATTCAATATACTATTTAATACAACTCCTTAGGAATGCAGTTAGCCACTAAATACATGTTCTCAGTGCAGCCTTCTAGTTTCTGATCTTCATATTCACTTTTTCTTTTCAAAAACCTTCAAAGATGGTGCTCTTTATTTGCTATATAATACTATCTTTGTTCCACATTTAATTTATTGTCTTGAGGTCTGGGGAAAAGCGTGCAAAACTACAACAAAATCCATTTTTATTTTACAGAAAAGAGCTGTTAGAATTATGGCTACAAAGCCTTACTGTCATCCATCAAATGTATTATTTAAACAACTCAAAGTACTGAAGTTTTATGATGTAGTGGACTATAATATTTTGTTAGTAATGTATAAGGATCATAAGAATATATTACCTTTAAATGCTCAAATGTTTTTTGTTAAGAGAGAAAGCTGCTACAGTCTAAAGGGAATTGAAATTTTTATTAAGCCAAGGTACAGGACTAGTTTAAAGGGACGGGTTATTTCAATACAGGGAGCTGAATTGTGGAATGGTTTGGGAAATTATGTTTAAGTTGTAGACTCTATGATTATGTTCAAAAAAATGATTAAAACTAGAATGTTGTTAAGATACTAAAATTTTTATTTGGGTGTTAAAGTTCTAGATAATTGTAGATTGTGAAAAGTTACATTTTTGATTTGGTATTTATAGACGTTTATGGTTTGAATTGTTTGAACTTGATTGTTTTGATAAAAGGGACAGATAAAATAAGATTTCTTCTTCTTTCTGCCACCTTTCATTTTATGTATTCTTTATGTACTATATAAAATAGTTTATTTTTCTTTATCTTTTGGTTTTAATGTAAAATGAATAAATAAATTCTAATAAATAAATAAATAAATAAATAAAATTCCTGTCTTTTAATGAAGGGTGCTTGGTCTCCATGTGGTGAAACAGTTCTGAAGGTTTCAGGGCTTCATTGGGTCATCGGTCTCCACATACTACACAGAGGGGGCTCAGAGCGTGGGACTCGCATGTTGTGATGAACCCATACTTTAGGTTGGACTCTGCATTTTCTTTTACATGCAGCTTTATCTTTGGTGGCAGTCGTGGAGTCTTCTGCTGTTTTATCATTAGATATTTTCCCTTTTTCAAAGAAGCTCTCCAATAATGTTTGTTTTGACTCATTTTTGCTAAAGTTAATTTGAAAGTTTACTGAGGCAAAAAATGATGGAAAAAAAAAAACTGCCACTGAGTCAAGCAAGTGCTAAAACTGCGAAGAGGGAAGTGATTTTCAAAATAAAATACCATGCAGACTAATGGAAATAGAAAAAAAAATTTCTGAACAAAACTTTGTATTCCTTTTATGAGGCCCGGACCCAAATGTTCCAAGACTGTACTGGTCCCGGCCCGGTGGTTGGAGACCCCTGGTTTAGTGGACAACTGAAGTTTACAGTCAAAAGCAGGAGTGTGACGAAGGTGGGGGTGGGACATGCAGTTTCAGCTATGTTTACTCCTGCAATCAAAAAGCTACAGGGCACAGGAAACGGGTCAAAAAGAATGATTAGAAAATAAATTCAATTTTCACCTTTTCTTTTATCGCATCAACCTGAAAAGGAAATTCAGAGAGGCAACTTAAAGAGGGGGGAAACAAAATAAACAAATAGGAGGCTCCCAAAACAGAATTTAGCAGAGAAAAGTGCAAACAAAGGACTTGTCACTTAAAAAAAAAACAAAAAAACAAAACAAAAAAAAAACACACAAACCGTTTGCGTGATGCAGATAAATGACCCTTTTTATACAAAAACAAAATTCATCAGGTGAAACATCATTTTTAATTTAGTTTCTTACACAAGCGCGAAAAAAATGAACCAGATTTGATCTGAAAAGAGCCCATGGTACAAACCGGATTCCCAAAAAGTTGGGACACTAAACAAATTATGAATAAAAACTGAATGCAATGATGTGGAGGTGCCAACATCTAATATTTTA
>JARVGQ010064818.1:0-12603 GCA_031762355.1 Hypsolebias martinsi | reverse complement strand
GAATGTAGACTTTCTAGGAGCAGGCCTGCATGGCTTACAGCACAAAGCATATTGGTGAATCTTATTAGCGGCTGTGGAAGAGTTTAGTTGGGGGCTTACCTTACCTAGGTACACCTCAAGGTTAGTCAAGGTTGACAAGGGTCACTTGCTAAATACTGTATAGGGTTGAAACTGCTTGAAAATACTAATGAGGTCTGTCTTGGTCTGGATATTTTGCCTGGATACAGTTAGATAGTGAAAATAGGCCAGATGCAAATGACACACACTACACCATTAAGCCACTGCAGAGTCAAAAATTAATAAATCACTTAAAATAAGAATACAGGTACAGTAGTGTAACTAGTGTGACTGCTGAGAGCACTATGCCTTGAAATGCTTGCTAAAAACCAAAAGCAGTAAAAGGAAAACTAAAAGCTAAAGCAGCTAAATTGTTGCTAAAGTGGTAAAAGGATATCAAATTAACTGAAAAACAAAAGTAGGCAAATGCTAGCTAAAATCTAAGTGTAGGAAAAGACTAGCTAGACGCTAAAGTAGATAAAAAGCTATCTAAACTTCAAAAGTAGCTAAATGTTAGCTAAAAGGCCAAAGGAGCAAAACACTAGTTAAAAGAAGCTAAAATAAACCATTATTTATTATAACCTTTATTTAACCTTCATTTAACCAGGCAAATCACTCACACTTGTGCGCAAATCATAAACTACTTCCTGCAAGCTGAAGGACGGCAGCTCTACGGCTTCTCTGCAGTCCGTCAACATCAAACTGACCCATTTTTTGAACCGGACTAAAAGTTGGTCCGTCTTCCAACTGAATTTGGTGTTCAGTAGACTCATAGAGCCAAACAGGACTGTCCGGAAAAAAAATGTTTTGGTCCAGGGCCGCCCGCTTCCACCCCGTTGGTCATTCCAAGTGCAGGCTGCCGGACAGGTGGACCCTCAAGCGGGGGAGACATTGTCCGAAGGTCTGGCATTTTAATTCTCCAGAATTCAACCGAACTTTTCATCCGGATCTATGCAGTTCTGCTTGGTTCCGATCAGGATTGCTGTGTGGTATTGTGCCAGGTTTTTGTTGGACCGGCTCCTCATGGGAGTCCACCAGCCTGAGCCTGCTATGTAATAGCCTAGCCTGTTATGTTATTAGCCCTGCACTTCCAGGATCGTTAGTTGTGTGATCGACTGTTTTTGCAAACCGGCCACCCAGATCATTTGAGTAAACTATACTTTCTAGCTTTTATATTGCTTAAGTTTAGTCAACTGATTGATGGCCACCATTGGCCACCCCCTGTTATCGCCACTGCACCTGCAGGTGGATAAAATTCCTCCATCTACTTGCCAGGATCTGTCACTTTGTTCTGCCTCATGCAAACAAAAAACACCATCTCTGTTTTAATAAACAGTGTCACTCCTCCCCACTGGAATATGTTTCACTAAAAATATTAAAGTTTAATAGCATCCCCTGTTCAATTCCAGTCCAGAAAAACACTCATCTCTAAAACTACAATTCAAATCCCTCATGAACGGGGGATATCCCCCCCCTCCTCCCCACCACCACCACTTGTTTGTTCTGGTAGCTGTGAGTAATCCTTAACATTATAATAAATCTTGATGTTAACATGTGATGTGAGCTTTAACAGAGATCACGAAATTCCACAAGATCACTCAACAGAACACACTGCAACATTTACAAGAAATAAGCAAGGTTTCATTTTTGTTTAACACTGGCATCAAAAGCATTTGGTTTAACATGATCAGATAGCTAAAACTTATCAGACCTGATAGTTACATTATCAACTATTTAGTCATGGTTTGCATTCAGCTGTGCAACAACAAGGTGAGCTACTTATTAGATCACTGAAGAAAAGAGAGTGTGAGTCCTCACGTAGAACACACTAATTGAAATCCAGACCAAAGTAGAAGGTGTTAGGGAAGTGAAATGAGAATGGAAGGGGCTGTTGGGGGTGGGACTACTTGAAGCACATTAGTCTGTAATCTCTTAATGAACTTCCACGTGTAGTAATAGTAAAAAGAGGGATTGGAAAGAGGATGAGCAAATAGCAGACAAGTCGGAAACAACAGCGCAAGAGACAAATAGCAGGATGCCGAATATACAGAGTCATATTCTGAAAATACAAGACTAAATCAAGCAGTGACCGAGACTTGATCTGTTTTTTAAACACAATTATTGGTCTCTTTGGTGGTCATGTTATTAGAAGCTAAAAGAGGACTGCAAATCTTTGCAGCCATCAGAAGAAACTGAAGCATAAATGCAGAAATATCATCTGTGTTGACCTTTATAGCTAATGACATACAGGCATGTAGTGGCTGGTCTGGCAGCCTGACAAGGGGTAACTTCCTGAAATCCCCGCCAATCCCCTGATGTCGTCAGACATCAGGAACCAAGCTGGTGTCATCCACTTGGTGAGTCAAAGGTCGCGTAAGAAGCTGCTTCAAGGTAAGTATCCCAGGCAGTAAGCCTGACTCCGAGCCAGTGGGTGAATGGAAAGAGTGCGACTGACCTGCTGCAACAGTGTCGACCTGCAGGGACACTGTCTGCAGCAATGAAACAAAGCAAACCTGAAACAATGTTTAGCGCTCGCATTGAACCGAAGTGGATCATCTGATAGCATTTCTGTTTATTGCAACTCCCTCACTCAAGAATATTAGCAAGAAGTGAAAGCAGCAGTCGTACATTTTCAATGAACAAACAAAATGCATTCATACTGAAACTACTTACAGTTAATTTCACCTAAACGCACCCAGATGCATTGTGGAATGATTTGGATTAAGCATTTGAGTATAGCTGAAATAGTCACAAATAAAAATATAGAGAAACATAACACCTGGTTACAGTTTTTAATTTTCACAAACAGAACATTTCCTGTGTTTACTGATTTTGGTTCAGGCAGTGCATCTTGAATCATTCAAATAAAAGCCCTTAAAAACTGGAAACGTACGCGTGCATGAGTCTGCGTGGACTGTGTGTCACTGCACTTGGAGGGTAATCTGCAATAATCTGGTTAATGGGCTCGTCTGCAGTGACGCAGATATACTCATCTAGCTCTGCACTGAGAAAGATTCTGCATGACAACTAATCGGCATAGGTGTTGACCCATACCCTACATAGAGACAGCTTATGTCCTCATTGTCAGATGGTTCCCTTTAAATTATTACTGCAACAGAAATATTGTGCTGCTTGCGTTTGTGCACGTCACACCTCAAGGTTTTGCAGAGGTGTGCATGGGTAAATATGTGGAAGTCTGCTCTTAATGAGAAGAAGAATTCCATCACATCATGATGGGTGAAAAGATTCACCCCTAGAGGGCGAACATGTGCACGCTCAGCTTTTCCTGCAAATGAGCAGGTGGGTTTAAGAAATATAAGGATTTTTTTTTTGTTACATTGGTGAGTTGCATTTGTTTGTCAGCAAAACGAGACTGGAACATACTGAAGAAAAAGTGGAGTTAATGAGACGCACAAAGCTTTGAATAGATTGTTCCTCATGCAGGGGTGAACTGAACAGAGCAGAACTGAAAGTAAACCCATGTGAACTGGAATTTATGATCATAAAACACAACCAGTGTGTAAGAAACAAACGTTCAGATACCACTGTACAACAAGGGTATCACAAATTACTAATACATAGTTGAATACAACTGTTATTATTTAAGAAACGTGTTTAATAAACCATTATTAGGCTGTTATAGGTTAAAAAGAACAAAACAAGCTCCAGCATTTCTATTCTCACTGCTGACTTCACTTTTTATCACATAGTATCAAACATTTATAAGTTTCCATGTAAGCAGTGTGAACAGAAAGTCTGTTTGGTAAATCAAATAAAATATTTTATGAGTAAGCTGAGCAACTAAACCAAAAAAATACATAAATTTAAAAATAAATCCCTAAATGAATAAACAGCCACTGATTTTTGCCAATCAATGAGTCTGCATCAGTGTTTTAGAATTGCTTTATAAACTAAATTATTTTTTAAATGCTTGTTGGCGCGTAATAAACTGTTTGCAGACTCAATGACTTATTTGGAAATCGTTAAAAAAAGTGAATTTACTAAAGTGGAAACAAGTTCAGTTCAGTGTCGTGCTCCCTGCCTTAGACCCGCCTCACTCTTTAAGCTTGCCTCCAAGTTATGGGAAGCTGATAGTGAGCACGACCTGTCAATCAAACCGAGCCGCCTCGGCGCTCCACTGACCGGGAGGAGCACACACGGTTCAGCCTCCCCCAGCAGCTGTGCAGCGGGACCTGTCAGGCAGGACATCTTACCAGCAGGCGACAAAAAGGGCCAACATGTGAGGTGTAAAGCAGCCGTTCACCGCTTTGTGAAAGTAGGTGTGCACTCATGTGGGACAAGTCTTCAGACCATGCGTAAAGGTGTGCGTAAAAGTGATCCACGGAACTTTTGCGCTGGTTTTTTTCTTCGGGTGAGATATGGATGCGTCAGTGAACCTCTGAGAGACACAAGAACAGTTGCAGAGGAATGAGAAACTGTCGTCAGCATTTGCAGATTTTTTATTTTATTTTACATTTTCACACTTTGAAGTCGAACGCGCGGAGATGAGTGTGTCCGCTGTCCAGACTTGGTGTGACGCACGCAGCAGCTTCTTACCGTCCAGCATTTTGGCAATGATGTTCGGACCCACTTGATTCGGAAACTTTCTGATGCTTCTGCTAGAGCTGGTGGAAAGCGTGACCTTTTTCACCCAGCCGTCTGGTCAACACGATGGACGCGAGCGGTGAGCGCGCAGCGGGCGACAGCTGCGGGGACAGCGTCAGTCTCAGTGTGCTCAACTGGGAGCAAGTGCAGCGGCTGGACGCCATCCTCACCGGCTCCATCCCCATCCACGGCCGCTGGAGCTTCCCCACCCTGGAGGTGAAGCCCCGGGACATTGTCAAGGTGGTGCGAAGCCGCATGGAGGAGAAGCGGATCCACGTCCGGGAGGTGCGACTGAACGGATCCGCGGCCAGCTACGTCCTGCACGAGGACAGTGGTCTGGGGTGGAAAGATCTGGACTTGATCTTCTGCGCCGAGCTGAAGGGAGAGCTGGAGTTTCAGACTGTGAAGGAGCTGGTGCTGGACTCTCTTTTAGATTTCCTGCCTGAACGGGTGAATAAAGAGAAGATCACCCCTCTGACCCTAAAGGTAACACTGGTCAGGCTTTTGAATCCTGTTGCAAATGTGCTAAATATCATATCAAAATACTCCTGAAGTGGATTGAAACAAGCCTTAAAAAGTAGGATTAATTCTCCCCAAGAATAGAGTTGCAAGCCTGCAAGCAGTAAAAAAAAAAAAAGTGCAGTTAAAAAAAAAAGGTTCTGTCTAATCTAATAATCATTCAGGCCTCAGTTAACAGATGACTTGCACATGCTACTAATGGCCCACTGACAGATGTGACCAGCAAAACATTAGGAATGACTAAGAGTTTCATATGCACAAATAGAATTAGTCACTGAGGTTTAGTTAAACCAGGTCTGGGTTTTTTTTTTTTATCTTATCTTTTAATTCCAGGTAAGACTCACAGATCAGTCAGTCTTGAATTTAATCATAAACATTTTGACAGTGAGAAACGTGTCGTTTTTAGAGAAAGAAAACGTGTTTACTGCGACAGGAAGGACAAGGAGGATATAGGAGATTTCTAAAAACTGAAATAAAATATTGAGCTGCATAATTTTTACTAAAATGATAAACACATAAGAAACATTTTCTTCATATCTTTAACCGGTAAAAATCTTAGTGATTAATATAGAGCATTGGTTAAGGAGGTAATTATTGCTTGATTTTTTTCCCCCTCCCAGTCTTGTTTTTCTTTTTTTTTATATTATGCTATTAACCTGTGGGAGTGGTGGTGCAGAGGTTAGAGAAAGTGGGCCTGTGTCGGAAGGTCAGCAGTTCAGCTCGCAGTTTTGAGAACATCAAAATGTGGATGAGATAGGTGAAGCATCCACACCTGTCTCCACCCTCATTTGCCTAACTCTGGGCCTTTGGGCAAGGCCCTTAACCCCCACAATCTGCTCCCCTGCAACCCCTAGACTGCATCTCTCTGCTCCACACAGAGGGGTTTGATTGTTCGGTGGGCTGTTTTTTTTTTTTTTTTTTTTTTTTAATTCAACCTTTATTTATACAGGTTAGTCCCATTGAGCCTCAGGGACTCATTGAATTTTAACAAAGAATGATGACAACAGAGGACAACAGCGGCAACAATAAATAATCATAAAGGATGCTTACTTTATTTTTAACAAATGAAAATAAAATGGTAATTAAAAGGATATTTAAAAGGAAAAGTGGCGAAAGAACAGCTAGATGAGTAGCTTGGTTGTGTCAGGAAGGGCATCCATCGTAAAAACAATTGTCATGTCTTCATGCAGCTTAGTTTGCTGGTGACCCCTGAAGAAAGGAGAAGCAAAAAAATAATAATTATGCAATTCATCCAGAAGATTTCATAACCTGCTTGAACTCAGCAGCACAATGGTTAGTGGTTAGCACTGTTGCCTCACAGCAAGAAGGTCCTGGGTTCAATCCCCAGTTAGACCTGGGGTCTTTCTGTGTGGAGTTTGCATGTGCTTCTTGTGCTTGCGTGGGTTTTCTCCAGGTACTCCGGTTTCTTCCCACAGATCAAAAACATGCATGTCAGGCCTCCCTTGCAAAATAGACCTATGATCTCAGTGGGATTTGCCTTCTTAAATAAAGGTTAATAAATAAAATACCTCCATCACAAACACAGATTAATATTCTGAACCTGTCAGCGGCTAAATCTTCCCAATCTCTCATTTCCAGGAAGCATACGTGCAGAAGATGGTGAAGGTGTGCAACGATTCAGATCGCTGGAGTCTCATCTCGCTCTCCAACAACCGTGGCAAGAACGTGGAGCTCAAGTTCGTGGACTCTCTTCGGCGGCAGTTCGAGTTCAGCGTGGACTCTTTCCAGATCCGTCTGGACTCCCTCCTCCTCTTCTACGAGTGCTCGGAGCACCCCATGGCTTCAACGTTCCACCCTACCATCCTCGGGGAGAGCGTCTACGGCGACTTCCCCACCGCCCTCGACCACCTGCGCAAGCGCCTCATCTGCACCCGGAGCCCCGAGGAGATCCGAGGCGGCGGCCTGCTGAAGTACTGCCACCTGTTGGTCCGGGGTTTCCAGGCGGCGTCGGACAGGGAGATGAAGCTGCTGCAGCGCTACATGTGCTCGCGCTTCTTCATAGACTTCCCCGACGTGAGTGAGCAGCGCCGCAAGCTGGAGTCTTATCTGCAGAACCACTTTGAGAACCTGGAGGACAGGAAGTACGACTACCTGGCCACGCTGTACGACGTGGTGCAGGAGAGCACCGTGTGCCTGATGGGACACGAGAGGCGCCAGACGCTCAGCCTCATCTCGTCGCTGGCGCTTAGGGTCCTGGCCGAGCAGAACGCCATCCTCAACGCTGCCAACGTCACCTGCTTCTACCAGCCGGCCCCGTACGTCTCAGACGGCAACTTCAGCAACTATTACATAGCACAGGTTCAGCCCATCTATTGCCCGCCTTCACCTTCTCAGCAGTACCTTCCTCCTCTGCAACATCCCATGTACGCCACCTGGCTGCCCTGTAACTGAACTTGGGCGTAAACCTGTTTTATTTTGTGGAAACAGTGGAACTCATGTCTGGATGAAATGGGGTGAATGTCGATCTTTCTGTTTAATCTTTGAGATGAAAACGGGAGGAAAAGCAAGAGATCAGACAGGAAGTATAAAACGCAGGAAGGAAACTCAGGTGAAGGCGCCTGGATGGAGGCGGCGGGCCTGAGCTCTGCTTCTGGCTGCAGCAGCAGGAGAGACAGACTTCACAGGAAGAGGAGCAACTGAGAAAAGTTTGACAATAGGTTTCGGGTTTTTCAGCTCAACCCACAGATGAGCCACAAAGCCATCAGTGTTGCAGATAAGGTCATGTCTTCATGCTTTGTAACTTATGACTCATGAGACTGTACTCATGCAAAATGCACCTCTTTTTTTTACACCTAAACAAACGTTCACATTCAGCTATGAAGAATAGCAGAGGACCCTCATAATGTGCCCAACACATGCATTCATAGGACTTTTGCTGTTGTATGTGTGTGTGTGTGTGTGTGCGCGCACTTGACTGTATGTGTGTGAGTCATTTTACAGACAATGCAAAAAAGAGGAACAGTGTACTGTTTACAACTCCAAAGATCTGCTTTTGTTCTCAAGTTTTTTTTGGGTTTTTTTTTTTAAGTTTTGTTTAGAGTACAAATGAATCAACAGACCAATGCATGCTTTATTTCTGTACAGGAATAATTTTAAGTGCCTCGATAAAACTGAACGGGAAAAAAAAAATCTATTTTTGAAATGCTTTATTTTAGAAGAACATCGTTGTCTTTTTAATGACATACTATTGAATGTATTTACCTAAATTCCCCGATGCTGAGTAAGGTCTTTTACACTGAGGGAAGTATTGGACCAGCTGGTTTTAACAGTGTTTAGTCGAGGACTGTTCTTATCAGCAGTTCTGCTGTGCAAGGATGTGATTACTAAAGAGGAAGCGAAAACATGATTTCATCTTCTTTTGGGGTGGGGGGGGGGTGGGGGGTGTTGTCAAAACACAGTTTCACCAGTGCACCGCTATGCATTTCTGCAGACTCGAAACGAAACAGCAAAAACATTTCTGAACTGTACCGTGAGATGACTTAAACGGAGCTTGCGTTTTGTTTTTTCTTTTAACGTAAAAATAATGATGATGACAAAAACGTGTGTTTACAGCTAGAGTTTGTAAAATTAGTGGTAACCTGTAAACTGCAACCGTTAATCAGGTTTTAAAATCTTCAAGAGCTCCAAAAGTTGAGTTTTAAATTTGAAAACGTATTAACTAATACGGTAAACAAACAAAACCCATCCATTTCAATAAAAATAAGTCACTGGAATGTTGTGTAAATGATGTAATCCTTTTAGTTTACATGCGTTGGCCACTTTTGAAGCATATGCACTGTAAAAGCACGTGTTCAGACATGGCGGCAGGGATGTAGAAGAGCGAGTGTTTATGAAGGGATGCTTGAAGCAGAACAGCACTGAGGAATACTTCCTGTGTGAAACGACATGAGTCAGTAACGCTTTCCCTGATACTAAAACTCTTCTTCATCTAACAGGCAGTGAATCAATTACCAGTAATACATTTGTGCTGAAATGCAGCGTGCACAATAATGAACCCACTCACATCAGTAGATGGATTTTGGTGATAAAATACACCTTTAAATATGCTCAGCAACATGTCAGAGCTCCTATTTTTCTAATTCTTTTGTACAGCCTGTGCTGGACTGATGTAACAGGCAGATTCAAAGTTGTGTGGGATTATTATTATTATCTGTGTGAGTCCGTGTTTTATTTTGGCTGTTGAAGAGCAGCACGTGGTGAAAGTAGTTTGGACGTGCCCACTGTGAGCCTGCGTGAGGGTGGGTGTGCTCTGAGCTGGATCATGTGGACTGATTCGCAGTCGTTTCAGCAGCTCGTTTGGAAAAAGAAAGATCTGATGATTGTTGTGTCAAAATGACTAACTTCATTAAAAAGAAAAAAAAATCCAAAATGTTTGTTTTCCCCTAAGTGTTTCTTGTACTTTAAGCCAACAGCTTCCACGTTGTTTGAACGTCATTTTAACCTGTTGAACTTTTCGCTACACTTTCTCTGACATCGGGCAGAAAAGTCTACATTGGGTCAATGGTCGAAGGTGCCCCCTGCAAAATCCCGCTGTGCACGACTTTCACTGCTAGCGAGTGACAGCTGATCGCGAAGGATTTTCCCTCCACAAGACGTCACAGACTGTAGTTTTGATGCCAACCTCATTAGCTTTGAGTGAATCTAAAACAGCCGGTATGTGCGATGACTGTACTGCCGTCAGAGCCGTGCTCTCCGGCGTCACGTGGCAACTTGCTGCATGGACTGGCTCCAGGTCTGCATCATTTAATGCTTGCAAGCCTTGGCCTCCAGACGTCACTTCCTTAGTCTCTCTCCTCTGCTCCTCATTCATATTTTCCCCCTAATATGTCTGTCTGTGTTTTTTGTTCAATGCACATTATTACTCCCTCTTTAGTTTTTACATTTAACCTAAACGGTCCATTATCTTCATCTTTGCGTCATCCTTTTCAGGTCACTGGGGGGTCACTGGTGTCCATATCCAGCAGTCACTGTGCAAGTGGTGCGGGACACCCTGGACAGGTCTCAAGTCCATCACAGGGACGCATTGAGACAAACAACCATTCACACTTTCACTCACACCTACAGACAATTTAGAGTTACCAGTCAGTCATGTTTTTGGTTTGTGGGAGGAAACGCAGAAAACCCATGCATGCACGGAGAGAACATGCAAACTCCACCCAGAATGGGCCCTCGGCTGGGATTTGATACGGCGACCTTCTCACTGAGAGGCGGCAGCTTTATCAACAGTGCCACCATGCTGCCCTAACCTAAACTATCATATGTCAATTTTTAAAGTTTCTAGAGAGTTCAGGGAGTCTTGATGCATTAGACCAAATTATTGCTGGTTTTCATTTTCCTCCACTTTGGCCTTTGTGGGCTTCAGGATGGCTTCAAAGAAACATGAACCACAGAGAAATGAGCAGGACCAGAGTTATCCCGTTAAGAGGGAGAGAGTGGAACTATATATAGCCCCTCCTTTCTGTAAGGACATTAGCCCATCTGCCAAAAGCTGATTAGCTTTTTCTACAAGCCTCAGAGCTCTAGTGTGGTTGCTTTGGGCAGATCTACTGGCTGATTCTCTGTAACACTCACATATGGGGGCCGAGATGGGGGTAGAGGCAGGGCAGCTGACTTGGGACCCCAAAGTCCCAGGCTCGATCCCCAGACAGTCCCACATATCGTGGTGTCTCCGAGCAAGACACCCAATCCCTAATTGCACCCTGGGCGCCCACATAGCTACCCACTGGTCCACCTGGGTGTATCCCAGGTGCAATGGACCAAATGCAGAGAACTAACTTTGCCTTTGTATGGGAACATACAATGGTGACAACACATAACACTTATTGTTATACCTGTTCCACCTCCTGATGTTGTGTGTGTGTGTGTCACTGTCAGTGGGTCAAAACAAAACAAAGTGTCCAGTTTCTTATCAAATGCTTGAGAGGAACTGGTATAAAAAATAGGTCTTCATTGTTTTGCACAACAATGAAAACTCATTAACATGATTAACTTGGAACACAGGAATTTAGAGGGTTGTTGTGATGCTTCAGGTACTATCTGACTTGGCTGCAACTGTACAAATTTGCTCTCAAAAAATGTTGCAGCGTTGTCACAGGTGTCTCGAACTAGTGTCAAACCCTTCTCAGTTTCGTTTCTGTAACTCCACAGAGATAGACTTGTGTTTTGACAGCTGTACATCATCTGACAGAAAACATTCACGACTACATATCCTGATGCATGCTCAATAATCCAGGTAGAAAAATCTGACAAAGTTAAGTCAGGTCTTCTGGACAGATTAAAAATAAAGAAAACCTTGTTAAAATTTTACTTCTTTTATCCAAAATACTTTGTCAGTCTGAGGAGCTGCACTAAAGTCAGTCTTATTGTGGACCAACCAGTTTGCTGCCAACATACAAAACTAACTGTTCACATGATAAGGACCATCAGCCTAACAGTTGATTATTAGTGCTCTGATGGTCGTTTGCTATTCACAGAGGGCTGAGTGATACTAGCAATAACAGCATTGTAAGAAGGTGACAAATGGACATAGAGGCCTCCGCCTCATTTAAAAATGGACAGTTTCTCTTACAAAGATGGCCTCCTTTACTCCTCTCTCAAACCACTTTTCCTCTCTATCAAGGATGTGAACATCTTCATCCCTGAACGGGTGACTGCTGGCCTGGAGATGAGTGCAGACTGCAGGGTCCTGGCCTGATGATGTTGATCTTCTGTGCTTAGAGCTGTCATTCCTAACCCGAACCCGAAACCCGGCCCTGACCGATCCAGAGCAGGGCCAGGCCGGACCGTTGTAATGTGATTAATGGGCAGGCCAGGCCAGTCTCTGGCTTCTAATTAGGTCAAGATCAGCCACGATCCCATTATATGATAACTTGGCCGGCCATACTTCCACTAGCCACATGCGGCCATTTCACCACGAGCTGACCGGCCTTGAAAGGGGTAAAAAGTTCAATTAAGCTTCAGATGGGACTGTACTACCAGGAAGCGATCTATCATCTAAATGGACGTTCATTCAGCCGCTGTACTCAGCAGACGCACAAGGCTGACGACCCAAATATCACAAATGTCATTGTGTTTTTTAAAAATTGAAATGATTAAATTAAATAAATAAATGAAAAAAATAGGTGAGGTGGGATCCCAAAGCAGACGCATGTGTCAGAGCTGTCCGTGTGTCTCAGTAAAGCAGAAGAATGCAGGCAGAAACAGGGCTTAAATGCTTATTCAAGTGCATGTCCCTGACCAGTAATAACTAATTAAAAATGTCGGGGGGGGCGGGGGGGGGGGTGTTTCCGGGTTCGGACCTGTAATTACTATTAATTTGTCGGGTCGGGGGGGGTTAGGAAATTATGACTGCAGGCTGGGGCCTGGTCGTATCAGATTTGTTGGGGCCTCCCGAATGCGACT
>JARVGQ010064771.1:0-12656 GCA_031762355.1 Hypsolebias martinsi | reverse complement strand
GTCTGATGTGAAACTGTCAGGAAGAAGCTCCATGTGTTCACTGAATCTTTTCTTAATGACATCCCAAATATTCAAATATGACTGAAACAACATTAATATCTCATTATAGTTCTACCAGCTGCTGTAAGATTTGAAACAGATTGTCAAATAAAACTTGTTTTGCTTCCCCAGTGGGGCTGACACAGGACACGTGCCACGCCCTCACTGCAGTCTCTCCTCCAAGGGGTCTCTAAACTAATCCTAAGCTCGAGTATTACCAACGGCTGCTTTTAGGATAGTTTTAGCTAAGGCTGTCGTTGAGATGATTCACCCAGACTGTTAACCACCTCCTATCCATGCGACACACCCAGACTCTCACCTCATGCCTTGCCACACCTAATCAGCAGGGATGAAGACGTGTAGCATGAAGAAGCGTACGGTTACGGTTGCTCGCCTCCTATTTGAAGCGTTTCAATTGTTACTCGATCTGGTATCTTTCAGAGTCTAGGAACAAAACTCTTGGATGTTGTTTTATAATCAGAGCTACGAAACCTTTTAAAACCTCCCATTTTACTGTTGTTCCTGCTGATCCAAGCTTTTCCATTTTCCATAAACAAGAAGGGTGGTGAAATAAGAATCCAGAATTTTACATTTTGCTTTGCTTTAATAAATGATTAGTGGGGGGAACAGCGTTGTGCAAAATTCATTACAATGATTATACCTGATTATATGAAATAACATATATTATCGGTTAGGCTGACCAGACTTGATGACATGCGGTCCTTCTGATAGAGTTTCCTTGAGTTGCCCTTGAGGGGCTGTGTAAAAGAGCAGAGCTGGCTGAGAGCTTCCTTTGTTCTTGCTGGCTTCAGCAGTGCCATGCCCTGAGAGCCCTCAGAGTCATCGATGCACTAAACTGCTCCAAAAACCCAACACTAACAACTTCAACTCACAATCTATCTTGATAAAAGTTGTTTTTCAGCACCAACAATAATCTTCTGAAACCCTGAGCGAATAAGTCCAAGAAGTAATTAATTTCTCTGTTCATAAATCGGCATGCTGCTGTTTTAATCTGAAATAATTTTTCCATGAGGACTAAGTTCTCCGGGCGTTCTTTTAACTTAACTCCTCATTGGAGCCTCAGTGGGCTCCAGGCATGCTAAAAGACAGATTACCCCATTCGTCCGTGTAATTAGGTCACCCTTGGCTCGAATACAGCCGTTCAAGATTTGAGGAAAATAAGGTTTGGCTTTTGGAACCCGGGCTGAGCAGTGAAAAAGTCTCCAATCTTTGTTCAAAAAAGAGGTCTTCTTCTTTGGGTCCTCCTTATTCCTCCCTCAGCTGGAGCTGTCAGAACTCATCCTCTCCTTCTTCATCTCCGGTCGATACTTCAGCCCCTCTATGTCTGATCAGTGAGTATTTATAACTCGAAATTTTTGTCTATCACCTCCTTCCAGAAGGTCCTAAAGATCCTTATCCCAATCATATGGTAGCTTCAACACCATGCCACCTTTTGTGGGACGGTTCTTGGATCAGAATCTCTATGTGGTCTATGGAAGATAATTACATCACTCTTAAGCATATTCAGTATGGGAGTTACTCCACTTGTGGACTAGTCAGGACATGTTTGCTACAACCTCTAAGTGGTTTTTCTGTCCTGTCTTCCTTTTATGGACTTGTTTTTCACTCAGAGCTTACAAGAAGTATCATTGTGCAAAAGATTTCATAAATCGTTCTTGTTAATGGTGACATGACACAGGGTTACAAAACTGAGGAGAATACAACCTTGTTTTTCTCACATCAGGATTACATGAACACATAATTCACTATTTCAATTTTGATTATATAAAAAGGTTACATGAATACAGGTTTAAACTTTTTAAGGAAAGGGTTTACATGTGTACTCCTTGGTCTCCCCTCTCAGAGCAATCGAGTGTGTGTGTAGCTACAGTCTGCTTACTGCAGGTTTTTATTGAGGCCAGCTGTGGTGGCTTCAAGCCAAAACGTATGTGAGCTTTAAACACAGTGTTGGTATGTGCCTCAAAGCAGAACAGAGGAGGGATACTACTTTTTATTTGCTCAGGTTAGGCGTTCAGGCCAGGCTTCGAGCAGGCCCACATGCTTTTGTACACACATGAGTTATAACATTTAGTCTGTGTATATTGCTAGGGTAATATGTATCAATTCCTCTGATTTCATTTTTCCTTAAAAAAGCTTGCTTTTTCCAACACCCCTTCCATGAAATCATGCCTTACCCCACCCATATCAAGCCCTAAGCCAGTCTTTGTCTTCATCAGCTGCGTCTACATTCAAGACATCTTTGTTGTAATCCAACTCGATTGCGTCATTGATGTTAGGTGTAGGATCTTCAGTGTCACTGGGTCCAAGGACTCTGGGCCTTCTTGTCTGCAGCCTCCCATGAGTCTACAACCGTCAGTTTGTCTGGGTCTACTACTGATGTGTGATCCAACTGGGGTGTAGCTTTCTCTAGGGGCCTCAGAACAAGGAGGTGACGTGAATCCTCCATTGAAGGTAAAACTATGCTGTTGACCGGCTGAGGGTCAACGAGCTTGATTGGCTGAGGGAGTGGGATGTTCTCAATCATGGGAGACCCGACAGGGGTGATAGGTTCTACAATGGGCCACCCTCTGTCTGGGTGGGTCGATGCATGCTCTTCCGGCACTTGTTTTGATGGCTCCTACATCTGTTCTTGATTGGCCGTGACTGCCCCATCGGATTGAGCTGGATCAAAGTATGCTCCCTCAGGGGTCATCAAGCTAGAGGGGTTGGAAACCTCAGGACTTGTAGGATCAATCGGGACGGTGCCCGTAGAACTGGTTGGGCTAGGAGGGCCCACCTCATTTCTCATGAAATGAGCAAGGTAGGTTTCCAATTGATACAATTCTGGCCACTCCAGGGTAAGGATGGGTGGTTCAGGAGAGGCCGCCCTTACCTCCATTGGTTCAGTGTCAGGCTGGACCTCTGTGGACTGGGGGTCAGATGGTGTAGCTGCTGACCTCTGGTGCTGGGTTGTCACTATCAGGGTTGGTGCCAGATGGACATTAGATGAACTTGTGCTATGGTCCTGAGCTGCTGTCAATGCAGAAGTGGGGATCAGCGGAGGTGTGGCTCTCATTCTTGCCCCTGTGGAAGCGGGCAAGTCCGGAGGCAGGGGCTCTGAGAATTCTTGCGTGACTCCGAAGGATGGTCCATAGACCAAGGGCTGCCCTGTGTACACATGAACAGCCACAAACCTTGTTGCACTGTGAATGATTTCCCACAACTTGGCTACCACTGGGTAGTATAAGGCTCATGATGGAACAACTCTGTTAGATAGATAGGGAGTAGAGTTCAGAGCCAAGGTCCAGATAACTTTGCAGGTGCTTTCTGTCTCCATGCACGCTGCTGCCAGAACTTGTGGCAGGCTATGTGGCTCATCTGAGACAAGAATGCCATTTACTGCAGCCTTGGCCACCACATTAGAGTGACAGTGTTGGCACCACCAGGACGAACCAACAGCCCAGAGGTACTTGGTTTTGGCCAACCCATGATGACAGAAACATCAGGTAACTTCAGGCTCCTGCAAGACAAGAGGTGTAAAACAGAACTTGCTTTCTAACAAACTTAACAGTAATATTTATTTATTATTATTATCATTATTTTTTTTTTCTATTTCAATTGTCTTAATTTGTCTTTCTCGGGTTCCATTGCTTAACGGTCCCCAACCATTACTGGGCCTATATAGGCCGTCAGCCGACATTGAGGATCCCATCCAGCGGTGTCACCCTAAATTAAATTGCATCTTTAAATTTTTAGATTAATATAGTTAATAATAGCATTAGCAGGGAGGAATTTAAGCAGTGTGGGTTATGATGATTAACTCTTGCATCTTTAAAAGGTCAGCGGTTTTAATGCAAGGAGATTCCACGGCCTCTACTCGCTTCCCATGCAGCAGGGAGAGGTTCAGGGCTGAGTGGTGCAGAGACTGATCCAGTATAGCACGGAACAGACTCCCCATGCCAGTCCCCATCTAATTAAGACTGCTAGTTTCAGAGACAAACAGTTTCTATTCTGAGGTCGTAAGGATAGAGTTTGGTACAGCAGATGTGCTAACACAGTGATGGCTATGGCCCCTTCCATTACTGCCGTCACGATTCTTCCAGCCGTGGTCCTGCAGTTTGCAACAGGTATAGGCAGGGGAGTGAGCATGGCTGCACACTCGAGGGCCACTACAATGGAATCCACTAGCAGCCAGGCCAAGAGCACCACTTTCTGTTGAAGCGTGAGCTTGACTCTTCCCAGTAAGTAGGTAACAAATAAGTGAGGCATTATTTCAGCTCTCTTGAGTATAACATGGGTCACAATCATCCTAACGTAGGCCTGGCAGGCCACAGGGTATCTCATTAGTCACTCTTTACCCCATTCTCCTGTGTGGCAGTAGCACATCCACGCGATCATTATTAAAAAATATTCTACTGTGCTTCCTTTAAAGTAAGCAGGACATAGAGGCCAGGTAGTCTGGTCGGGTGCAATGGTACTTTCTGACCAATCATAGGGTGTACTCACATCTGATGTAGGAATACTTGCTGTCTGACAGTCCATGTTGAGCTTGATGATGAAAGATTCTTGAGGTCTGCTCTCTGCTGCTCCAGGGCGAATGTGAGACTGTTTTTCCTGATAATCTAGCCTTAAGCTGGGTCAATGCCTGGTTCTGGTGGGAGTGGCTTGTAGTTCCTCCCACATGGGTGGCACATAGCCTTGAGACATTCTTGTAAGAGCATTTGTCCTAATAAGGCAACAGCTATCACACCAACTAAGCTTGCCAAATAAGGCCAGATCTGAAGGAACAGATCAACTATCCATCCCTCAACTGTTTTTCTACCTTCTTTGATCACTTCCCCAACTCATGCACTACCTCTGTGACTTTGCAGTCTACTGTGTTGCTAACGGTCTCATATCAAGCACAAACATGCTCTTCTTCCTCTTTGCCGCATTTCTTCCAGCTTTCCTCTGGATACTGACACGTGAGGTTAGAGCAGATTTTGTTTGGGCCTACCCATTCGTAGCCATGTATTTCGTCACCGAGGCAGAGGCGTCGTCACACAGCATGTCCTTCTGCTAAGGCTATCATTGAGTCTGAGACAAAGGGGATAATTGTTCCTTGAAGGTGTTTCCTGGTCTTTAGTTTATGCCCTAATATGACACTAGTGCAGCTTGTGCCATCAGGGACTGACCTTCTCCATATATTGCCATACTTTTTCCACACTACTTCAGCTGCGTGTGTTGTGTACTCTTTACCATAGTAGTCCCGACAGTAGCTTTCCCACCCTGGTATCTCGTTACAGGGTCTACGGGCCAAGCTAATTGTACACTCAGTTTCCTGCTTATTACAAATCATATGCCATGGTCTAGGAATGACAAACCTGTCTGGTCAATACAAAGAACTTGACCATATGTCCTGTTCTTTGGAGTAGACGGTTGCTAAATATTGATATCTGATCCAATAGTTATGAGAGTGTTGTAAACAAGGGGCCACCCATTCTCTTATCTCTTCCTCTTGAAACTCCCACCAGGTACGTGAATCATCCCTGTGGTGATACTCTTGCCAGGCTTGGAACAATACCTTTGCTGTCTGTGCTTTCCTTAATTTGGTGCAATCGTAGCGCCAAGTAGACATGACAGCTACTTCGGTCTCCCACAGTCGACACCTAAGTGATGCCCCATTACTTTCCCAAACTGAGTTATTAAGGCTAAGAAAAATTTGTTCGGCTACACATTTGTCAATTTTATCAACATCACCTTTGGGCACATTAAGGAGCTCATTTGGTTTGGGCAATCTTTGAACGTACATGTCAGAATAATATGGTCCCATCAGGCCCGTGTGAGTGCTGGTTTACCCCTCTACAAAGTCACCTTCAAAGTGAGGCAAACCTGGGACTACCCAGACCCATGGCAGTGTCCTATTTAACCAGTCTTCATGCCATGCGTTAGCAGGATGAAATATAGCCGCCCAACTCCAATAATAATATCGTTGATTGAATACTGGCGTCAGTGGCAAATAATTTTGAGATTTGCACTCACCATACAGGTTCCAATAACATACGGAGAGCTTCTTTAATTTATTTTCTTACAATGTTCTGTTAGAATCTGCCTCTGTCCTTCGCTGGGTTCCTGTTCTGACCTTGTGAGGAGTGGGCCTATATGGATTTCCCTTTCCACGGGAGGCCCTGGAGGTGATGTTTCAGTGTGGACCACTGCACCAGCTGGAGGGGTGGGTTTTCTTTTAGGTTGTTCTTCGGTGGCGTTAAGTTTATTTACCTTCTTGTGTCTTACTGTGTGAATAGTTTTAATTCTGGTCAGGTTCTGATATGCTCCAGTACGGTTTTTTTCAGACAAGAGGAGGGATTTTGTCACAGTCCAAATGGATGTTGCCCCAAAACTCCCAATGAGGGAGAATCGCTTGACAGCTATCGTCTTTTGGCGGTGCAGGATAAATTACTTCATTATTCCAGTAGCCTTGGTGACCCAAACCTGGCAGTGGTTGGCAAGCACAGTTACACTGCCATTCGGGTGGTTCTCTGTCTGGGTGTATCCAGTTACACCTCATTGTTCTCTTGACTTGTCGGTTCAAAATCACTATCCAAGTTACTACTCCATCTGGTAAGATCAGCAGGTCAGTTATGGTCCAGGCTTGTCCGGTCAGGTTCTCAGCTTCAACAGCTGTTGACCATTCTGGTGTGTCGTCTAATTTCTTCTTCCAGGCTTGATAGTTCGCTTTTTTCGCTCGGTTCCATGCTAGAGCTTGATCTTGGATGGTTTTATTTTGATTCCATGGCATGAAATGGTGTCTTCTTGTGATGTTCCAGCAGGTCATATTTGCATATTTGGATCTCTCGTGGGAGACCTTTACATGAGTCAGGCTCCATGGCCTGATTCAAGCTTAGTACAAGATAAGCAACAACATTGCAAAGCCTATTAACACTACAAGTCCCTGCAGCAGGGTTCGTAGGCAAGCCGCTTTTTCCATACTCGTAATCCTAAAACATTCCTTGGGTTGGTCAGGGGTCGCTAACTCCTCATAATAATGGCTTGAATCATCACTGTCCGAGTCATCGCTGTTCGAGTTTCTGCTTTTCAGAGGTATCATCGTAAATGGGTTCTTGTTTCTTTTAGCTCTGGCCTTTTTCTCATAGTGCGCCTGCTGACACTGGTTACTCATCCTTTGAAGAGTTCCAGATATAGTGGAGAGAGGTGTGGCAATGCATGTTGCAATCCTTTCCACACCCATTTCCACTGAGTCACCAACCACTCTTTGGGCTCAAGTTGGGGTCCCTGCAGGCTCCATGTTTGTTGGAAATTGGGTCCCCAACTTATTATCTTTTGTTGTCATCGATAAATGGCTGCGAGATACTGAATTTCGGTGGGGCCTTCTTCTGCTAAAGTCTCTACTTGTGTTATTAGGGGATGTTCTTGGTATAACATCTGTACTCGATAAGCTTGCCTTGTTCACGGGCATTGCCAGTGGTGATAAGGTGTAATTATTCAATCTCTTATCACTCTTAAGGGTAGATGTTGGTTCTCGAAGACATACCTTTTTGGGTTGCTTGTCATCCCATGGATAGTTTCTACCATGGATGGGCTCATGGTCCAGATCACTATTCCGCCCATGGAGACTTTGAAGAATCGGCTCTGGTATGGTTCACGGTAGTTAGGCCCCCATCTGAGTTTAATTCTTATTCCAGGCACTGTCAGGTGGACTACATTGAATATCCATGGGGACATCGACGCATGTGGGGTCCACATGTAACTCTCCCAGAGCTCTATCTTTTCTTCTCATCACTCGTTCCTTATAGAGCTCCATGCTGAGGAGTGAGGGGTGGTGTAAATCTGGTCGTAACCCTCGCCACACCCACTTCCACTGATAGACTCCCCAGCTCGAAGGCTTGCGCTGTGGGCCTTGTAACAGACCAAGGGGGTTGCTGCGGTTATAGGGCAGGGCTTCTCCTCTGAAGTACTGGTCCACTGCATCTTGCACTGCCCGCCTCAGGTTTTCTTTTATTTTGTCTGCATACATCTCATAATGTAAGCCCAACTCCACCAGTTCTGTTGTCATACTGACCAATGGATGCCCTCTGTAGGATACCTTCATCCTGTACGCCAGCCGTACGGGGTACTTTCCCCAGTCATTGGCGGGTGTCCAGACTCGGTCGTGCAGCATTCATAGGGGCAGCCTGGTATTTTCAACCACCACTCTCTCTGGGTTACATTCCCTTTGGTAGATCTTCGTTTTCAGGGTCAGGCTTGTGGACCAGATTATCATCCCTCCTATGGAGATTTCACAATATTCCGTCTGGTGAGGCTCTGCATAATTTGGGCCCCATTTAATTTTAACTTGGAGTCCCTGTATCCTCATCTGAACAACATTAAAGATCCATGGTGTTCCCATCGGGCTTGGATTATATGGAAACTCGAATGGGTCACATGTCATTATAAAACTGGGGGACCTGCTGCTTGCCCGAATGAGGTCTCGTTTCCTGAATCTTCACACATGAGCTATAATAGTTTGTTGTACTGTTCTTGATGATTGAAAAGTCCTTTCTGGGTAAGTCTAGCCTTACCAGCTTGCCTCGAATGATCAGGGCTGGTTCATATTGTCTGGTTCTGGATTGTTGAAATAACAAATTTAGCACTTCTGCATGTGGTTGTTCCTTCCTTCTGGGGAGGAAGTCTATTGCGCCCGGCCAACAAGCTGTTGCCTCGGTGGCTCCATCTGAGATCCAACATGTTTCAATGGGCATGACTGATTTTATATTGTTTCTTCCTTTCCAAATGTAACTAGGGCATCTTACAACATCTTTTAGTTTACCATTTACAATTTAGTGATTATCTACCTCTTCTTTTTCTGCGATGATTTCCATTGATGAGTCTAGCGCCCCTTTGGTTCGTCTTTACTTGTCCGCTTTCTTGTTCATGTGCTTCCATTTTTTCAGGATCGTCCTGGCCCAAGCTTTCAGCACACTTTGTCTTTGTTCAGTTCTACTTGGTTGAGACTTTTCTTTGTCGTCTTTCCTGTCCTCTATTGGTTGGATTGTAGCGCCGACCGAGTACACTCCTCTGTATGGTACAATGATCATCTGTACGGAAACGCTAACCTGTTGGGTGGAGTCTGGTCTTATGGGAGTGTCTACTCGCTGCGTGACTGTTCTAGGAATCTGTAACACTCCGTGCCTCTCCCAGGCTTCTGGGGTCACTAGATACTTGGCGGTCTTTTTCTTGGACCTAGCCCCCTGTATCGCCCATGTATCTAGACTGGTGGTGTAGTAATACAAATTTGAATGTCTGGTTCCTGCTTCTCAAGGGACTTCAGGCAGGTCGACCAGCGGGAGGTCTTGATTTAGAATTACCTCTGCAATTAGTTGAGCCCACGTTGTCAGCTCCTAGGGACCCTTCCAGCCACCTTTCTGAGCTTCGCCTTTCACTTCATCAGGCAGATGATTCACATTAACGGCATCTGCTTCAGGTGGGACTCGGAAGACTCTGAAGACCAGAGGAAACTGATTAGTGCTGAGAGGTGCGTTTCTTACTTTTCCCATTGAGGGATTGTAGAGCCAAGATTGTTGCACTGATTGCTCGAGCAAATCTCTAGGGTTCCAGCTTTTTTCTTTTTGTTTGGGTTTTCCTTCCTCACTTAATCTGCCTATTCCTGGGTATAGAGGTGGGGCTGAGGGTGTTGCATTCGGCCCTTGGTCATACCGCTGTATCTTTGTGGGTTCTTTTGGGGCTTCAGACTTTCTCTCGTCTAGTTGGGCTCTAAAGGACTTAAGGGGGTCATAGTATCTTCTTACTTGCCAGCCCACTGCCCTCTCTGAACGCAGTAGCTGGCCGTGCTGCATGTCGGCCTGGCAGCTCCCGCAGTATTTCACGATGGTTCCATTCCACTCACAAGTACAATCTTTTTGGCCTTTGCCGCTCAAATCCCATTGTGTGATGATAGTTATCCGAAGTAAAACAGCAAATCTACATTCTCCACAGATGAATGCATCCATCACATTTACTGGTTTTACTGATAGCTCTCGGACATCATGTTTACTTGCCTTAGGTTTGAGTGGCTTTTTTTCCCTTGGTCCTTCCCAAAGAAGGGGCAGACCACTGGGTTTCAAGCAGGTTACACAGTTGTTTTCTAATACGCTCCACTTGACTGCTTCGTTCTCCGTTGACAGGTATCCTTTTTTAGCATATTCCAATGTTTTCATGGCTCTTCCTGCCCAGAGCTTTGAGCTTGTTCTTCATAGGATAACTACCCCACATATAGTGGCCATTCTAATATAGGGGAGCATGGTGCTTGGTTCTTTGGCCATAATCTGGTTTCAACTTAACTAAGAATTGGCTTCAGTTGCTCTATTCCCTGGATCCCTTTTTTTTCTAACGCAACTGTGTTTCTGTCTAACACTTTTTTCCATTTTGTGACGTTGTACTTGGGCTTCATTGCAATGGCTGATGAGTGATCCTGTGTTCTGATCTACACCTTCTGCCCCACCTTGAATGAGACATTAGGGTCTGGCTGTTCCTCTTTATCCTTGGAGCCTTGCCCCATTTCCTGTGTGGTGAACTGTCGTTGGTTAAGCTCCTCTGAGGGGGTCTATCAGCTCGATGCCTGTCATTCAAGGCTTGTCCTATCTCCACGGTTTTAGTGCTCCATTCTTTGGTGTTAGCATTTTTAGCTATCCAATTTTTGACTAAACCTATGGTTCTTTTGGCTACTCCATTGGCTTGAGGTGTGTAGGGAGGCGAATAGACATGTATTACCCCAAAAGTCTGGCACCAGCAATCTACTTGTGCATTGCGGAAGTGTGTCCCATTATTGATTCTCAACTCTTTTGGAACTCCTAATGCCCCACAGACCTGCTCTAGCATGCTAACAATACTACTGCCATTAGCTTTTCTTGCTGGTTTCACTACCACATACCCTGACATCGAGTCTACTAGCACTAGAAGGTATTTCTCTCCCTTCCTGCCTGTAACTCCCATGGGTCCAGCTACATCCATGCACAATGAACCCCACGGTATGGTACTTTTGACAGTCTGTCCATCCACTCGGTGCCCTTGCCGTCCTGCGTTATATTGACCACATACTTCACAGTCCTGCAGCACCTTGCTGACCGGTCTTAAGGGGACCCAGAGCTCCTGACTCTCCAACTCCTTACATGTGGGTTGCACGCCTGCATGTCCTGGACCCTCATGCACGCCCCGTACAACCTGAACCACATACTCCTCTGGGACCCTCCGACCCTCGGAGGTTCTGTCCCATTTCTCGATCCTGACAAAAACTATTTTTCTCTGTTGAACATAACGATCTACTTCTTCATTGCCCTGCCAATGCTTTTCTTCTCTAGTGTGGGATTTCTGGTACTCTACCTCTAACTGCAGATTTAGCCTGATTTCAGCTATTTTCTTCCACAAGTCATGATGAATCACCACCTTGCCCTTTGCACTTTCAAATCCATTTTCTTCCCAGATGGACAAGTCCTCATTTAGAGCTTGTGCACAATAGTGACTGTCGGTTACTACTTTGCTGTTTTTATTCTTCTGTGAGTTAATTCTAGCAGCCCTTCGAGTATTGCTATTACTTCTCCAGTTTGAGAACTTCCTTGAACTCTCCCTTCTACGGCAAACTCGTTCCCTTGATACGTGAGGATAAATCCCCAGTGTGCTACCTTATCTGATCCCTTCTTGGATCAGTCGGTGTAGAGAGTCCAGTCATGCTGCTTTGGTTTTTCAGGTGCATCTTTTGGTGCTTTTTTTGCTCACTGGCTGTGCAGGCCCTATCTCTATATCGGGATCTAATAGGATGTCTTCCCATCTACCCCACCTGGTGTTGGTAGTTTTGGTACTCTATTGTCCCTTTTCTGAGATACGTGTGTACTTGGCTCTGTGTTACAACTTTAATGGATTGCACTTGAGCTAAATCTTTTAGCGTCCCCCAGTATCTAGCAAGCACTGCTAATTCTTTTTCCTCCTGGGGAAACTTTTTCTCCACTGAGGTCAGCGTGTAACTCCATAGAGTAACTAATCCACCATTTTCATATTTTACTGCTATCATGGCATCTTCACTTTCACAGCTGACTTCAGCTACGAGTTGTATGCTGTTTTTACTGACTTTTGTTGAGATTGTGTCATCATTGTTTTCTTACGACAGCCAGACACTTTTTTAAATATTAATTCCATTGTGGGAAAAGTAACGTTTCGTGACCTTTATGGGCGATCAAAGACTTTTTCTCCACCTCACCTGGCATCCATACCTCCATTTCTACGGAATCCTTGTGTTGTGGTTGCCCGCAGCGGGCGCCGTCGCAGGAGACGCGGCAGGAGGGGTGGGCTGCTTGTGAAGCTCCGGGCTCACTTCGCCTCTTCTTCATTCCAGTCTTCGCGCAGGATTCTCAGGAAAAACAACTTTGTTGACATACGATGCCCCATGGAATATTCCTACAGCTGGCTACGCGTCATGGATACAGACACCGGCGGCGGCGCATTTCCTGGTCTTCGGCGTGTAAAGATCTGTGGGCGTGGCAGGGTTCAGGAGAACCTCCGCTCCTTTGGCCGCGCATCCCTGGATAACAGCCAGTGCTCCATCCGGATGGCCCTTCTAAACACTAGATCTGTCATAAATAAAACTTTTA
>JARVGQ010064689.1:0-16256 GCA_031762355.1 Hypsolebias martinsi | reverse complement strand
GTTCCGTGTCGGCCGGTGGTACTCAAGTATCGACCTATGTTGCTGTCACTGTAGCCGCCGCGTTCGCCGCCGCGGCTCGGCTTGGCGAGCGGATAGTGTTGAGACATGATCTCGTTCAACGCGTGCGGTGAAATGCGACTGACCGCTCTTAACACGACGACCTTAGCGTCCGTGGCGGTACGCTCCTCACTTTTGCTCATTATTGTCGCGTCGGGTCGGGCGTATACTCACACGTAACGCAGCGAGAGTACAGGGTCTGTACGTCCACTAATACTTCGGAAAAAATGGTTTGCGCGCAGCTGGGACACGAAATGTACATTTGTTTCATCTCGGTGTACGTGCACGTGTTGGCCCTGGCCGTCCGCAGCGGCACGTTCACCACGGTGGCCGAACAACACGAGGACCTGAACGACATGGTGTCCAGGTCGAATTCCACGTCGATGTTTCGTGGGTTGCCTCGAACTTCGGAGGAGTGGAACGTCTGGTTCTTGAGACACCTAGAGCAGCGTAGGTCGCCCTCGGTTCTCGCGACGGCGAGCGGGTCGTCGCGGGATTGCGGCAACACCACAATCTGCTTGTGGTTGTGGTCGACCCAGTTGACGTGACAATTGAGGACGCCGTAGAGGAGCGCCTGTGTTTTCCGGTCTAGCGCGCGGAGCTTATGGTACTGCTCGTTGTGTATAATGGGTAACGCTAGCGTCAACTCCGGGAAGCACGCGGCCGCCAATTCCAGCGGACGGTCCGTCGTATACGCCGTGGCCAACGAAAAGTACGCGTTTAGTTCCCACGATGAGTCGATCGCGAGCGTGGGGTGTCCCACGTTTTTCACCTGCTGGAACGTTTTGATCATCTTGGTTTGGTACGACCTGCGCGGAAAAGCGACGCCCAGCCGAGACCATTTCACCTCGCGACCACGCGCGGTCTCGCCGTCGGATATCGCGTGCGCACGTCGTTTACGAGACGCGTTCGCTCGAGAGCCATCGTCGGTCGGGAATCCCGTGGGTTGCTCGTCGGTCGGGAAGGTGGGTCTTTCGACGGCGCAGGCCGTAAGCTTTAAAAACTCGAAGCGCACGCTCTCGAGCCTAAGATCCACGTGAGTCGCGTTCACGCAGAGCACGTCTCGTTGGTACTTGTAGAAATCCGCCAAGGCAGCCAGCCGTAGCAACGTTTTGCGCTCCGTCGCCGCGTACGATCCGCGCCCTTCCAAATCGGGAACCGCGTAACCCGCTTCGAAGAACGCGGCCGTTACTTCCCACCACAGGAACGAGCAGAGTCGATACGCGTCTCGGCAGTCGCGAGGTTTGCCCTTGGCCACCAAGAGTCTGACCAACTGAGAGCGCGTCGTCGAGTCCGAAGGCGCCTCTTTCTGTCTGCAATGGCACACAACGTTAAGACAATCCAGATACCCGCGCAACAGGAGGCTTTTTGCGTTGTTACGGGACCATACGACTCCTGCATCCAATACGAGAGCCGCGTCTCTCCCCTCGTTCCGGTGCTCGTGGACTCCCCGGTGGTCCTGCATCTCTCTTGTCCCGATGTGTTTCCCGATGAAGTTCTGAAGGTACACGCCGAGCACCTGGGTCACTTCTTGGCGCTGCAAAGCGTGCCGAAGATCGACGCGGAGCTGGAAGGTGCGCTGTACAAAGGCCTTTGCGTCAGCTTCACCGAACAGGCCGTTCGCAGCGTGTACGCGGATTGTATCGGAGGAGACGTCGCCGGTTCTGCACCGACCGTGTTCGCTGGCGTGAACAAGGTGGGAGTAAAGGACGCGTTGGCGCTTATCCGGGGACTGCTGGCGCTCTTTGATAAAGAAGCGTTGCGGGGCGAGATACCGTACACCCGCGACGCGGAACCCCTTCACGTGCTCTTTCTGACTTTAGTTCAGTTGTTTGTGGTTTTTCTGAGCAGCGCAATGACGGAACAAGACCTGGCGACCGTGATGGGCGTGGCGTCGGCCGTATTCCTGGAATTGAATCACGGCCACCCGCTGTGTGCCGCGACGATACTCAAGCCCATGTTCGTTCCCTACTTTGAACAGCAGAGGTACGCGACGGGCAAGCCGTCGTCGGAACGCCGCGAACAAAACGTTGCGTACTACAAACTGTTCCGAGGCTACGAGATGGACTCGGACGGAGCGGACGCGTCGGACGACCTGTGTTGGACCGAATACGGACTGTCCGCCCGCATGCAAGGCTGCACGCTGGTGGAGCGCGGGACGAGAACGCTGTGGTTCGCCGCGCCGCAGTACGGCGATAGACTGTCTATGATATCTGAGAACGGAGCTTGTTCGAAAATAATGGGCGGTCAATCCGACGAAAGAGCGAAAAAGATCGCCGCGATGTTGGTGTCCGACGCGGTGATGGGCTACGTTCAGTGTGCGATGTTTGGGACCATCCGCAACGCGTTGCCCTGTCACGACAACAGCGACCTGACCGTCGAGGTTATGACCCAGCTACGGGGTTCCATGAGCCAGTTCGCGACGAAGGCGCTGCGCCATCAAAGTTCGATTCTGTGGAACGGAGTGCGAAAGCTGACGGACACTTGTCTGTGTGTCGCGGGTGCCGGGTTTATGGGTCAAGACAGGGGTTCCGCGTTGATGTTCGGCAGAGTGTACACGGGCGCGGACGACAAGAAGCTGCCGAGCAAGTGTACGTACGGGACGTTCACGTCTGTCGCGTTGGCGCTGACCAGGGCCACGATGACGAGCGCGGCCCTGAACGTCGCGCTCGGTCAAAGGGACAAAAGTCCGCGGGGAGCACGCGACAACCTCCACGTTGTGCTATCAACGCCCTATAGAGCGTCTGCTGTGGACATGTTGGGGACCACGGGCGACATGACGTTGTACGCCAGGTACAACCACAGACTGAACAATGGTGAATTTACCGAAGTGGCCAACGTGAAATCGCTCAACGACCCAAAATACATTTCTCAGGTGCACGCGGACAACCTGACAGCGGAGAGCAAATATCAAATGACGGTTTCGCACGGCGCCCTGCCGATGTGCCTGCTGACAACCGCGATGACCGTCCGGCAAACGGTTCTCATGTTAACCGGCTACATGTGCGCCGAGCTGGCCAGGGCCACGTACGGTCACAAGGCGTCGAACAAGGCGCTTTGTAAGCATTTGACGGGACTGATACTGCACGGCAAATTCAGGAACGTGACCGAGTCTAAGAACGTGGACACCATGAAAGCGCGCTTCGGTGAACTGTTGAAAACGTCCGGGCCCGTCTTCAGTGCGAACCAGCAGCGTGCTCAGAATCTGGACTCTATAGAATGGTTGAACCCCAATGACCCGCGACTGCCAGAGTGCGTCCGCACGTCGCTCAATATAATCGGGGACACCCGATGCGTCGTCGAAAAGATTATGCGCGACAAGAGCAAGAGCTACAACAGGGTCGTGTTGCAAAACGGCTCCGACGAGACTCTGCTGCGGATGAGCACCATGTACGCAAACCGAAAATATATGGTACACGCGCCTCTGTTGACCTCGGTGAATTTGACTCTGTTCAGTAACCAGAACTCTAGCCGCGCGATGTGCAAACTGTCGAAGCGTGGCTCGTTTTACGTGGTGCGTGTGTTCTCGAACAGGTGCATCGACCTGAGCTACATGACCAAGTACGGCGACGAGGCGTTCGCGTGCGGTTCAAAAACGAACACCGTGACTCAAGTGTTTGACAAAATCAAAGAGGAGGTGTCTTACGTTTTACCCAGAATCGACGCGGGGAGAATAAAGATGCTGGCACCCAACATGCGCCGAGAGGACCTCTTGAAACTGGTCGAGATGGTACAAGGAGCGAACATTGCCATCTTGGGAGATCTCGACCAGATCGACGCGGACGAGGCCGGCGCGGACGCCGCCGCTGTAACGCGTAAACGCCCCCGCGCCTCAAACATCGACGAAGACGACGAAGAAATGCTGCGGAAACTGCTTTGTGGCGACGACGGCGACTCATCGCCAGGAGGTTTGTTTTCGGGTGGGGACCGAAGCGACTGCTACGACCGAGAGTCGCCGAGTATCTTCGACGCGGTCGAGTACGAGGACCGCGACTTTTGAGCGACGCATTTCACTTACTTATTTTTGTTTAAAAAAAGCATGTATTGTCAATAAAATTGTCAGTAATATTTGTAAGCGCGTGTTTTTGTGGTTGCTTGTATAATCTTTTTTTTTAACAAAAAAAACAATAAACGTTATGTACAAAAAGAGCCGTGGTCTGTTTCTTGTTTTATTTTTGGTTTGTTTTTATTTCAAGGTTCAGGAATGTAATAGATGGATCATGTTTACGTACAAGAGTTCGATGGCGAGGACCAGAGTTCTGTAAGCGCAACCCAGCTCGTGCAGCTCTGCGTGAACCGGCATCAAAAAGTTGTTTTCTAACGTGGCCAGCGTGTTGCCTAGGTTTACGGTCGGCGCCTTGGGTGTCCTCATCTTACTGCGAACGTCGAGCTTAACAAACTCCTCTTCGATTCTGTCGACGTCGTGTTCCTGACACGGAGCCAGGTCGTGTTGACCGCGCTGGACCCGCGCGCTCACGAGCGGGCTGATGATACCTGGAACAGAGACGACGGTGCCGTGCTCGTGTCCGTGCGCGCCGGTGAATCTGCAAACCTGGGGTTCGCACGTACGACCGTTGAAGATAGGCGGCGCGAATGTGCACACGCTATATATATTCATAAACTCGTAAGAGATGGACTGTGTGTTCAGTCGCGCCACATGTTCTCGCACGAGGTCGCGTACCTGTACGAGCGTTTTGGTACGTAGTTCCGCGTATATTTGCCTGTACAGAGAATCCACCGCGAACGCGGTTCGTGAACCCGTCGTCGGCGGTGGGGTTTGCAGCGCGTTGACGCGACAGGTATCTTCTCGGTGGTCGGGCAATGAGCCGTAACAAGACTTGATGGCCGTCGTTATGAAAAACAGCTCCAGCACGCCGTTGTCCTGGCCGCACGAAAAACCCTGTCCGGGGCCGCACGTCGACATAGTACATTACGAGAAGCTGCTTCTGTTTGTCGTACGCGAACTCGAACGCAGAACGGGTCGCGTCGTCGTGCTGCACGACGAAACGTTAATCGAGTGCATCGTCGTCAAGCACAGAGAGTTGGTGTCGGGACCTACCGTGTGGACCCCGAGCTTGCAGAAGTACGTACCGTTCGAGCCGTGCAAGCACGGCTCGTTTGCCGTTTTGAATCCGAGCGGACCGACGTACGTGCGCGGCATCGCGACACTGGTGCCGATATACTGTCGGTTGTGTTTTCTCGCCGACTGTCACGAACTAGCCGCTAGCACAACGCGAACGCTGCTTCGTAAGCTCGAATCGCACGCGGGGGACGGAGGCTCGATTCCGTTTGAGCTCAGGACCCTAGAGTATCTGCTGTACAACCTGTCGAGCGAGCCGCACGCGGTGGTGGGCGAGATCGCGCGTTCGCCCGACGTGTCCGTCGACGTAAAGGTCACGGTGGACCTGTTTTGGACTCATTTGGTGTTGGTGTATGCTGGGAAACGTAGATTGTTACTGTACAACGTAGACGGCTTCTTGAGCGCCGCGCAAGACTCGTGCGCCCTGTGCCCAGCCAGTCTCAGGAGCGCCTTGTTTGTGCACGGCAAACATGAGCCCGTTTCGAAACGGGAGGACCGGTCGAGACGCCGAAAGCAACGAGGTTGGACTGCGTGCCCTGTCCTCGCGAGACGACCCGCGTCCTCGTCCTCCGCGCACGTCGCCAACGCCGGCGGCTTGCTATACGAGTCACGCGCAACGCGGTTCTGCTGGCTCGCAGTGCTGTGGAGCCTGGACTTTGCGTGCAACAGATACGCGCTGCGTTGGCTGTTCAAGGCGGAGCCGATTCGGAGGTTGTGATTCGTCGCTTGCGCGGCTTTTGAGCACGACGGACGCCTCGTCATCAGGCGTCGATTTGACGGAAACGCTACGAGAGACGGGTAGTTGTGTGGTACAGCTGTCCCGAGGAGTAATGTTGCACGCTCTTCACGTAAACACGGTGGGAAATCAGAAGTGCAAAAGCGTTGTGTACTCGGATCGGCTCAGGCGATACTCGCGGCTGCAGTCTAACACGACCAAGACGAGGCGGGTGAGCAGATTGCGTTTCGTGTCAGACAAGAAGCGTCTTTGTTCCCAGCACGGCTACAAGAACACCCGAATAGAGTTTTCCGCCAAGCCCAGTCGCAGCGCCAATTACACGTCCAACGCGAAGCCCCTCTTACAGGCGTACTTCCGAGGCGTGTTCGAGACCGTGGCGATAGCGCAAGGACTTTGCGTGACGTCCACGAAACCGTTCAAGGTGAGCAACGAAAACCTCACGTCTTACATCTACGGAGTCGCGAATCCGTTGACCGTCGTCGTCAGGATGCGCAACACCAAGAGTTCCTTTCACACGCCCTTCTTTTTCTCCTCCGTGAACGTGACGACCAACGATAGACGTCACCAACTGTTCACGTCCATGTCGATAAATTCGCAGAAGGTGAAATGCGTGGGCGAACTAGCCGAGGCCCTGGAGAAGGTCACATCGTTCATCGAGTTACACACGCATGTGAATCGCCTGTGTTGCAAACTCGCGCACGATCGCCGCGGTATGCTGACGTCCAAGGAGAAGCTGTGTATCGTCTATTTGACGGAGGCGTACTTTCTCAACACGCTCGATCGCAGTAATCCATCTTATTGGTCCGACTACAGGACGACCGTCACGTACGCGTACGCGCAACGCTACAAAAGCCAACTGTCACCGTTTCAGGATAAAACGTTGACCAACTACCACATGAAAAACCCCGAGTTTATACACATAGTACCGTGGCTGCTCGACAACCCCAGCGAGCTGCACGACGCCATGCTTCTGTCCCACGAGCGATACTTGAGGTTCGAGAACAAGCTCTCAGCGAGGGCCGAGCTCATAGTCACCGCGGCCGTTCACGCGAACAAAAGCAAGAGATGCGTTCTACCCAAAGGATTCCCGAGCGTGCGCGACGTCGACTTCGAAGCGTTGGACTACACGCTGGACACGCTGACGAACGCGATACGGAACACGCGGGTTGTCAAGTTAGCCCGTCACAAGCGCAATAACGGCGGTATTGACGACGACGACAGCGACGCCGCCGCGAGCTAGTCTCGCACGTGAGCCAAGCGATGGACGGGAGCGCTCGCGCGAGCACCCAAGAGGACGTTTTGCGAGCGTGGGCGATCGTGAACGTCCATTACGCGTACGCTCTATCCGAATCGGGGCGGGACGAGGCGCTCGCGACCGCAGAACGTACGATCGAATCCGAACTGAAACACAAGCGCGCCACAATCGCGGAACTAACGACAAAGACGCGCGAGATACGCGAGTACATACGCGAACTCGAGGCCGAGACGGAAAAGACGGCGTCTGTCAACTCGTGTCTCGATTCGTTAACGGCGTCGCGCGCGGATCTGTTGGGCGAGTGGCATTTCCTCTATCTCCAGGACGGGTCGGTCTTCGGTTACATGATGGTCGTGCCCGGCTCCAGCCGCGTGCGCAAAGATCCCGCGGGCTATTGTGTCAGAGAAGCCGAATTCACGCTTCCCGACGCGGTACTGGACGAGGCGTTGCGTGTCACGGACGAGGACAAACGCGACCACGCGGATCGTCGCGTCGCGTGTCCGTGTTGCAAGATGGACTACGATCGCCGCGATTTCTGGAGACACGGTCTGGGTGAAATTATAACAAACGGGAACACGGTGACGGGTTATTGCGTCTTGTCGGATGCGCGCGACGCGTGGCACGTCGTACCGACCTCGGGCTGGAGCGAGCCTATTTACAGACCGCGCGACCGCTGCCGCGTGAACGCGTTGGGTCAAGGTTTGTCCGATTTGGGGCTCGACCATTTCTTGTCCGACAAACACTTTACGCGAACTCTGGACGCCGCGTTCGCGACGTTGGCCGAACACCTGCGTCGGCACACCTAACATGCTGTCGTTCACACGGTCCCCAGCGTTACAGCGAAGCGCGGAGCCTTCGCGCGTCGATAGAACGCAAAGCGAAGAGGCCCCGCGATACCGCGCGCTACTCGAGGACGTCGTGGCCTTGGACTATTTGATCGGGGTCGTGGCGACGGATGAGTCGTACACGTTTGTGCAATACAAGGCTACCGATCGACACAAAGCCAGCGCCGGAACTAGAGTTCGCGCAGTTGACCGAATAAACGGGTTCGTGAACGAATTACGCCTACAAGATGTGCCCGTCGAAGCGGCTCTCTGCTTCACAGAGGCGTCGCGAAAGACGGTAATGTGGATGCGCGTCTCGCTGGAACGGTGCTTTGAACTGAGTCTCGAGGCGTTGTGGTTGATTGGCGGCAGGGTTCGCATGAACGCAACCGCGGGGGTTCTGTTGATAGAAGTGGACGACTCGGCGTTGGGGGCTTACGCGATAGTCGACGGTCGACTGGAGAGGCGAGTCGCCGCAGCACACCGCGAATCAGACGACGGGCCGTCTACACGACCGTCGAGCGAACGCGGCTCTCGACCCGCGCCGAACGGATCGCCGTGTAGCGAAGAACGCGAGAGTGCGGTGAAAGAGACTCGCGAGTCGAGGCTGCCGAAATTTTACGAACACAGGCAGAAGCGGTACAAACTGCGTAACAGACACAAGAGGCGGCCGTTGCGGTCCGCGACACGGATTTTAGACGAGCGTCTCGGACGCAACGGCGGAACCGCCGACGCCTTTGCGGCGCGTACACCGTCTAGGCGCGACGACCGGTGCCCGTCGTTGGAATCGGCGTTGGCGAAAACTGAAGCCCGCCCTACACGCGAACCCGCGGCCGACGATCCGGCGGTCGAGACGTCTTCGCGCCTTCTTCGCCCCGACGAAGCGGAGACCGCGATCGACGATCGCGTAACGGAAACGTGTCGCGGTGCCAAGTGTCTTGTGATGTAGCGCGGGGATCGCCGGACCCCTCGCACGTTACGCCTCGACGAGCCTCTCTGTCCACCTCGTACTGGCACCTAACGTCGGAGGGGCGCAGACCTAACTTGTTGGCCAAGAGCAGACCGTAGGCGGTCGGATGCAACGAGTCGCGCGTCAGCATGATATCGTTGACGGTCAACGCGCTGTCGGGTCTGCGGCCCGACAGGCTGTCGGCGAACGTGACGCCGGAGGTGTTGAGAAGGGTGACCAGTATGTTGTGGAATATGTGCACGGGAGACCCGGACTCGAGTTCGCGCATCGCGTCTCTGGTGTTGTACTGAATCGTGTTGTGCCTCCTGCTGAATTGACTGAATCCAGAAAGGGCGCTGCGCCAGAAATTGCTCCACAGGCTGAGTATCTCTTCGAGGTGCGCGACCGTCACGGAAGACGGGTAGCTGCACACAAGTTTCACGTCGTGGCCTAAGTCAGTGACGGGATTCGTCGCGGTCTCGTTTTTTCTTTTAAACTCGTCACATTTCGCCGTCACGTTCTCCGCTTTGGCGAGGAGGCTCTTGTCTTTGCACTCAGACCTGAACTTCTGCAGCGCGACGTCGGGTTGCCGCGCCACGCCGTCGATGAAACGTTTGATGGCGGCCAGCTCTCGGCCCTCGGAGAGCATGGCGCTCATCATGTTGCTGAGACTGTGAGAAACGCTCGCGGCTTTGTGCTCTGAGACGGACGCGCCGGCGGAGGAGCGAACGATGAAATCGGCGGGCAGCATGTGCAACGGGATCCCGAACGCGTCGGATTGCTGATCGCGAGTGATGTAGCGAGACACGTTGTCCATGAGGGGTCTTCCTGTGCCACCGCCGGTTATGGACGCGGCGACCGCGTCGGATCCGCCGCCTTCGTCGCGTCTCGCGGCCAACATCGCGTCCGCCAAGTACGTAAGCGAGGACCTGTCGTCGGCGGTGCTCGTGTACATGCGGCTGGTCGACGACGAGGCGAGCCCTTCGATCACGGATCAAAATAACAGGTCCCAGTTTTTCACCGTGAACTGCACGCGCTTGGCCAACGTGGCCGTGTCCGACCCAAGCGTCCACGAGCTATCCCACGTAAGCGCGCGTGTGTACAACACCCCGTCCACGCCGGCCGTGACGAGACCCGTCTGCTCGTCGTAGAACGCCACGCAGCCGGACGCTTTACACTCGGGAACCAACGGACATTTGCCGTGCTCGAACGTCTTCATCACGCCCCAGAGAGCCACGATCGCCAGCTTCAGTTCCGTCTCTTTGATGGGATCTCGGCTAAGGGTGTCGTCGCGCGCTATCCAGTCGCCTATGATCTTGACCACGACGGCCACCACGGTGCTAGGTACGGAATTGCTCATCAGCAGCTGCAGCGCCCGCGGCAATTCGTCCAGCGACATCCTCAGCACGTCGGGCGTTACGCGGTCGTGGGCCGCTCGTTCCTGGGCCGCTTCGCGCGCCGCCTCGCGCGGATCGAGGCTACCTTGTATTGCAATAAAGTGTTTTCTGTACACGCGACCCTGTGTTCTGTGTGAATCATTTGTGTTGTCGGCGCTCGTAAACGCGGGTCTGTCTCGCGACGTACCGCGAGCCGCGCGTCGAGGTTCGCCGGTAACTCTCGACGCGCTAAAATCCGTCGAGTGTACACGACGTCTGTGCGACTCGTTGTGCGCGTCGGTGGTCGGCGCCGATAACAGATCGGCGATCGTGTGTTTCGCGGCGACGCCGACGCACGAGTTCCGCAGTCGGTTCCAGGGCACGAACGCGCAAGGCACAAACCCGGCCAGCACGGTCCAGCGTATCATGTTTCGCAGCGTGGTCTTTATGTGATCGAACATGTGGTTAGAAGAATAGTAATCTACCAGGTACCTGACCAAACACGTGCAGCTATCGCTGTTGCTTCCCAGAACGTTGTAGAGCAACAGTTCTACGGACAAGGTCGGGCTGAACGTGTTGACGATCTCTTCGACGGTCATGGCCAGTTGCGGGTCATCGCCCACGTACGTCCACGCCGACACGTCGCGATGTAAAGGCACTAGCGCGTAGTCTGTGTAGTTTGGTGCGCGGTTACATTTGTCCGTACCGTTTGCGTACTCTTTACGCCTGAACCTGTACAACTCGTCGGCGCGCCGCCGTTGTCGCAACGCAACCTCGGCCAGCTCCTTCTCTGCGCAAAGTGTATCCTGGGTCATATTACGCACAGGTCGCACCGCCGTGTAAGATGAAATCGAGGGGAGGGATAGAAAAAAAAGTTAAATACTATTTACTCGAGCGCGCATAAATAAACGACCGCGAACCTCGCCGTGTATCATAAACGCAACGGCCATCG
The DNA here is from genome assembly GCA_031762355.1 of Hypsolebias martinsi. Taxonomy (NCBI): domain Eukaryota; kingdom Metazoa; phylum Chordata; class Actinopteri; order Cyprinodontiformes; family Rivulidae; genus Hypsolebias; species Hypsolebias martinsi. The sequence goes on along the minus strand of JARVGQ010064689.1, from coordinate 5,027 downwards.
TCGCCTAAGGATGGCCTCGTTTCTCAGAGCGCTATGTTGCTTCTACAACAATCGCGGACTATGGCAACGCCAGGAGGGTGGTCCGCGTCGGTGCGATTCGGGGTGTTTCACCGACGACGATGATGTTTCCGGGTACGACACCGACGACGACTCTGCCGAGAGAGTGGATATGGAACGGAACATGAAGATTGTACGGACAAAACAGGCTGCTATTGCGGCCACTACGGACGCGATAAACGCGAAACGGCTGCTGAACAAACACAGCGGCGATTCGGGATTACTAATGTACCACGACCGTCGCGAGTCCGCCATGAATAAAGCGTACGACCGTCTGGCCGCGGCTTCGAGGGGTAATCATCTTACTGAATCGAGCCGATTTGCGCGAGCTAGTTCGCGGTGGCAAATCGTGTAATCTCGCGTTCGCGCTAGAAGAACCGCCGTCGCGATGGAACCCGTGCGCATGGAACCGTCCTCTTACCACCTCAAGTCGGTAGAGAGCGTGCGACAGTTGAGTAAGGCGCCGGATCTGTTACGGGGCTACAAGGCGGATTTCGCAAAATACGTGGTAGAAAAAGTGATCCGGAGCTCGGCCGCGAATGGATCGATTTCGATCGACGTGACCATGGCGATTTCACAGGCCCACATGGGCATAGCTCTGTTTTCGCAGCAGCGGGACACCAGCAGACTACTCGCCGCCTTCGTGTACAAGACCATGATACCCGTCGACGACGTGAGGGTGCCCCTGGGTACGAAATACAAACGGATGTACAGAATCACCGATCAGCGAGAGGCACAGCAGGGCACGTACGACACGATAACAAACGGCGTGCAGTCGCGAGAGTACACGCAGGTGTATTCGCCGACGTCCCGAGTCGTGACGATGCAGTTCGGCTGTCTGTTAGGCGTAGCTCCGCAATCCGTGGCCGAGGAGTTGATCGCTCGAGAGCTGGACAGGGTCAGCACGACCTGGGAATTGACAAAGACCATCGACGTCCTGCGCTATTGCGCGGCTCAACCGACCCTCGTGGACAGACTCGTTCGCGCGACGAAGTTGGCGAGCAAAGCGGAGCGACTGGACTGCGTCCTTATCGCCTCGGAGCTAATGTGCGGCATGGTGAACATACAACCCCTTTCGTTTTCGGTCGCGATAGAGAACGCGCGGCGGGTTCTGGACAGCGACAAACCAGAGGTCTTGATCATCGGCGACAGTCTCTTTCGAGTCATCTCGCACAAGGGTCTGGGCCTGTGCAACATAACGAGAGAGGAACACAAACCTCGACACGAGTATCTGACGTACACGTTGACAAACGAGACGGCGAACCCCGAGGGCGGTCACCTGTACACGTTGCGTGAGACCAACGGTAGCGCGGGTCTGGGCGACGGCGTGTTCGGCCAGGAGACGACGCTCGGTGACACGAGCGTTCTACACGTGAACTACATGTTCCTCGGCGGCGGCCCGACGGACAAGATACCGATAGTGCACGTGGACAACGTGCAAATGGAGCACAACGCGGGTCGCAACACGTCCACAGAACACAAAGCGTTCAGCAACACCGAGGGTTTCAAGTGGGAATACTTTACCGTGGGCTGTAACGCGCCCGCGCTAAACCAACTCAACCCGGTCCACCTGCTCACGACGAGCGAGCACGACGAGGTCAACTACAAACACGTGGCCAGCAGATCCCCGACTACCTCGTACGTACACTGCTACGACGGTTCCGTGATCGCCGTGACCATGCACAGTTTACACGCACAAGGTAATTCTCACAGGCTGTTTTCGCGAACGCGGCGGCGTGACATTCAACAGCAGCTCGACAGGTTGATTACCCCAAACGAGCGATCGGTCACGAAAACCGACATGGTCCGATTGGCGTATCAGCGCGACTGGAACGATAAAATAAACAACGCGGCGAGCCTGTTAGAATTCGACGCGCGCCACATGGTGGTACCCATCGACCGCGGGAACGAACCGCCGAGGTGGCTCGTTAGACCGAGGTTGGTCCTGTTCAACTCGTCGGCCATGAACAGCATTCCGAACGAACTGGCGCAGACGGGCAGCGAGCTGTTGGCCCTTTTCGCGGGGAGCCGGTCGACGAAAGCCATACAAGATTACCTTGCGCTCGTGGAGCAAGCGCTCAACGTCTCGGAGGGACACAAAGACGTACTTGCTTTGCGTAACCAAATAATGGCGACCACCGGCCATTCGGATCTCGCCAACTTGCTGGACAAAGATTGGACGGGGGGGCGAAAACATTGGATGTTGTTGGCAGACCCCGTGTGCGCGATGGCTATACGAAGATGGTTAGCAACGATGGAATCCAATGACCCGAAAGACGTGAGCGATACGGACCGGTCTATATTGGTTCAATTAGAATCTATGATAAACGGAGTTTTGGATCTCGTTCGCACCGTCTCAGGAGAGCTGCGCAATTCCATATTCGGGTACTTGCCCCTGTTTTATCGGCACGTCGACAACGTCGATGATATCAACAACGGCTTCCCGGCATACTTCAGCTTCGAAGAAGTTTTATGCTGTAACATCATGTACTGGGCGCTTCTCCCCGCGCTCGGTGCCAAGTTGTACGCGATCGGCACGGACGATTCGATCGAAGCGCAATCCGCCGCGTTGCGCACAAAGTGCGAATCACCGATCAACATAAGCCAGGAACTGGAACTGGACAGCGAGCCGGTCGTCGGCGTGATATCGGTGAACACGTGCGTCTTTTCCAAGGTCAAACCTCTCGAGGAACACGTGGACGTGTCCGACGGGTTCGGTCCGACCGCGGCCGCCGAGTCCGATGTCGGATTCTCCGTCGCCGGCGCCGTCACGTACGCGTGGAACGCGAGGCTAAAACACGTGGCGGAGTTGACGAACAAACTGGCCGCGTTGCTCATGTGCGCTCACTACGGAACCCTGTTGATACCCAGCGTGATCCAAAAATACTACGACACCAAGTATCACTCGGGGTTGTCGTATTTGCTGTTCAGGGGCGTTCGGTTCACGGGCTCGGGGGTTTCGCTGATGCAGCAGAAATCCACGCTGTACACGATCGGGACGGGGATGACGTGCGCCCCCACGGGCAGCAACACCCACCAGGTGCACAGTATCAACCAGTGTTGCGAATCCGTCGTGATGCCCGAGACGCTGGGATCGCCCGGCTTATACATACCCAACCTATACATGAAGGACGTGAGGGGGGGCGATGTGTGCGTGAACACAAACGGTCCGTTCGACGTGGTCATAGCGGACGCGTGTAACGGGTTCTGTCCCGAGTCGGACAGCGCCAGCGGTTTTCGTCGACCGTATTTGTTTACGACGGGTCGCTCGTGCGCGTTGACGTGGCCGCCCACGCGAGACCATCTAATGAAAAGCTCCGCTTTCTGCAGCATGCCCACTCTTCTCAAGCCGCTCGGCGCTGTTTACGCTCGGAAACAACAGAGAGACGCGTACGGCAGCTCGCTGGAAAGCAACCAGGCGCTGTTTCGTCAGACGCAGTACGTGGCCGACTTCGACAGGGCCGTGTTAGATCAGCTCGGCGGCGACCCTTTCAAAGAAACGGTCGAGCGGGCCAACGGAAACGCCGGCACCACGGATATTATGCGCAAAGAGTTGGGGGTGGCGTTTTGCGGTACTTACGGCGTGGGATTGACGTCGGACCAGAAGCTCTTGTGCGCCGTTGGCGAAAAGGAAACGTTGGTCGACAGGCTCGCGCCGCGGATTAGCGGGACGGGTTTGTTTACGTGGACGCCGATCGCGGCCACGTATCGCGTGATCGCGCCGATATTCGAGCGCGTTTTTGAAAACAGCGCTTTTTATCGTACGTTATCCGCGTAACGGCCGGCGCCGCGGGCGCCATGAGACGAGCCGGCGGCTTGTTAAAGGTGGCCGACAACGTGGTACACGCGCTATGTTGCTTGACGGACATTGTGTTTTCGTGTTACGTGAATTTCTTTGTCACGCTCTTCATGCATTCCATGGAACAAGACTACCAGATAAGACTCATGAAAAGGCAAAAGGACGCAGAAATGGACGTGTCCATACAAATAATCACGAGCTCGATCGCGCGTCTCGACAACAACATCGCGTTGCTAAAGACGACCATGGCGACCCATTCGGATGCCGGGTCGGGACAGCGATACTACAAAACCGAACTCGAGTCGGCCGAGAGCCAACGAGTCGCCATGCAGTACCTTCTCACTTCGCTCAGGGGGCGGTTGGACGTGGACAAGTTGTTGTGCGCCGTCAACGTCGTCTCAAAAAACATCGGGCTGCAGCTAGACGCTTCGTCGTACATAAACAAAAAAGTCCTAACTCTGGCCATTCAACGCGACCTGGGGGACAAGCACGATCCCGTGCTCGAAGCGAGTGTGAGCGACGTGTACGAAACGTACAATCCCGGTCAAGCAGACGTGCGAGTGGTCTGATTTGTTTGTAGCACACGACAAATGATACTTTGCATTACGAATGTTTGTGTGTACGTTTGACAATAATAAAAAAAACATTTACACACCATATTTTGTTTCATCCTCGTCTTTATTCATGTACATACATTTTAAAACAATAAAAAATTGGTTGGTCTCTGTGTTTTTATGTATGTGTGGGGAAACCACAACACAAACCCGAATCATTTCAGTTCACGTCCGCCGTATTTAGCCGTCCAATGTCTTTGTTTTTGCGTCTTCTGGAAAGGCATGCAACCGCAAGAGTCGGTGTGGTTGTGCACGTCGCGTCCACGTTTTAGCGTCGACCTATCCGTTCGACGAACGTTGTTGTCAGAAGCGTAAAGTCTGTCGTCGGAATGTAACCGGCGGCGTCTTTTGTTATGTATTATTCCCGGCCGATCTTCTACAAACGCCTTGTTCTTCAAAAAACCACCCAGCCGGTCCTTGACCATAATCCTCCTGGGGGGCGAAGATGACGCGCCGCGTCGGGACTCGTCTACGACGGCGTTCTTGAAAAACGGCCGTCGTCTGGACCCGAGCCGGTCTTTAACCGAAATCCTCTGGGTTGGGGGTTGAGATGACGC
>JARVGQ010064636.1:0-12756 GCA_031762355.1 Hypsolebias martinsi | reverse complement strand
AAGTAAAGTACAGATACATGAAAAAAGTACTTAAGTACAGTAACAAAGTACTTGTACTTAGTTACATCCCACCACTGGTTGTAGACATTAATCCAGAGATTACTTCCTGAAAGTTTCATTGAAATCTAAGTAGTTCACAAGATATTTTGCTAACAGACAGACAGAGTTGACTTGAAATGTTTGTATTATTATTTTAAATATCAGTCATGATATCTGGTGAGGCTTGGACGTTAAGTTGGAGATGGCTCTCAGCTATTACCACACAATATTTTTTGTTCAATACCGTTCATTTTAATGAGGTATAGTAATTTTTTTTTAAAGCCGATTAGCTGTGGAGGCCATCTAGAGTTGGACTGACTTGAAACAAAAATCAGTTGTAAAAGTACATCTAATAAAAACTTTCTGAAAGTCTCTTTAAAATTCATTTAGTGGTTCATCAGATATCAAAATAAAGGAATTACTCTTATAATCACAATCAAAGCCTATACTGTACATTCTTGACTCTTAATTGTTTGTGATCAGTAGCGTGGATAGAGGCTTTAAAAGTAAATACCATTCATGAATTTCATTGTACAGTTATGTCCATGAAGGTCAACATCAACTATAACTTTATGGCTTTTTTTGTTGGCAGTCACTGCAGCCCGATGTATGTTTAATCTTTCAACTCAATTTAAAATCAAAAGGACCTAAAATATTACATTCATGTTGTTTAAACCTGCTACAATAAATTTGCAACAATTCTGTTTTTATTTTAAAATGCAAGTATTGTGTGTTGTTTTATAATGGGGCATACTCTTGTAAATGTATTTATGTGATTTTGGTTTAAAAAAAAAAAGCTTTTGTATTAATTCTAATTGTAGTAATGGTTTGTAAACCTTAGTTAAGTTTTCACAGCACAAACTTGGGTGGCCCTGATAAATAGCATTTGACATTTAGAACTGCTTATATTCATAACAGTCATTACATCAGCGTTCCCTAATGGTGGTTCTTATTTTACCAGGCAGGATTATGTGAAAGGCAGTGACGTTTATACTGAATCTGTTGCACCTAATTAGAATGGAATGGTGGATTTAAGGCTTTGCTTATTCACAGGCTCAGCCACCCGATTCACAAATATCTTTTCCTCTAATGCAACCGCAGTGCTTTTGTGTTGATTACAGAATCTCCTCCCTTTTCATGAATTTCAAATGAAAGGAAACCTCAAACTGAAAAAGGATACAAACGTTGCATTAGTTAAGAAAAAAAAGTCTAAATACAGCGAGGCATAAATTTGTCTTGAATGGTCTAATTATGTAGAACACTATACTGTAAGGATTTCACGTTATAAAAAACATGTTGGTATTATTTATGTCATAAAAACTAAACTGCCAAGTGGAGTTCTGTTGAGTAGTTAGTCACAGTCAGTAACTTACCTGCAGTAGACCGCAGTCAGAGCAATGTCAGTTTTAAGAATCAAGAATAAATAGTGAGACAAACTATTCCACAGCAGATTTAGTGCATCAAAAACATATCAAATGAACACTATGCTATGAGTTTTATGGACACATTTATCAGGCTCTTCTATTTTCATGTTTCACCAAATACAGTTTTTTTTTTTTAACACTGTCAGTGTTCAGTGGTTAAAAAAAAAGGTAAATAAGCCACTTGTCACAAAATACAACTTTACAATTGTGCATTAACATGAGCTGCTACAGAATTTTAGAGTTTAGATATGATTTAGCTGGTTGAAGTCTGCTTTGGATTAGGCCTCAGTGTGACTCATTAAAGTAGTACCTCACCAGGCTGCGAACATTTGGGGACACAAGCATGCAAGAAAAATTGTAAATTAAAATATTACCTAAAAGCTAAATTGAGAAGGGTTCCAGAAGTTTCCAACTACTTCGTGACTAGAGAGAGATTTTCTGCAACTCAAGCGCCAGACCCTGCGATACAAGTGAAAAACTTTTGCAAACTCCCTTAGAAAGCCATAAGTTGTTGCCAACAGTTGCAGCTTAGTGCGATACTAAACTAAAGTCTAACACCCACCATTTTTTTTCACATTACACCCATCCATTATCTTTTACCCGTTTCTTCCATTTTGGGTCATGAGGGTCGCTGGTGCCCATGTCCAGCAATCACAGTGTGAGGGGTGGGGTATGTCCTGGACGGATCGCAAGTCCATCACAGGGTCACATAGAGACAAACGAGACAACCATTCACTCTCTCTCTTACACCTAGGGACAATTTAGAGTTACCAAGCAGACTAACATGCATGTTTCTGGTCTGTGGAAGGAAACTGGAGTACCTGGAGAAAACCCATGCATGCACGGAGAGAGCATGCATACTCCACCCAGAAAGGCCCCCGGACTGGGATTTGAACCAGAGACCTGCTCGCTGAGAGGCAGCAGCTCTACCAGTTGTGCCACCGTGCTGCCCTAATATAGAAATCATAAAAAGAAAAAAATAAAAAGAACGTTTTTGAATAAAAGATGGACCAAGTCTTTGTTTCATTTATACAGTCTATCAGGAAAATAATTGACAAGCAAATTTAAAAAAATGTATATAGTCTGCACATCAGCCCTAAAATCATTTTTGGCCTTTTTCCATAGGCTCAGCCATACAAGGGTAGAATCTGTGTGAGAGTTAGAGTCTTTCCATTGAATGATCCCACCCACCTATAGCTTGGTTCTTAGGACCTACTCTGGCCAAGATTACAAGCAAGTTGAGTTGGGCTGAAGATCTGAATTCAGCAGAATGCAGGCCATTGACTGGCCAGAGAGCGTCAGTCATAAAAGCAACTCCTTCACAAGAATCAAATGCAGCAAGAGCATCATTTGTTGTTATTTACTTTTAAAAAACTGCTGACGTTTTAAGTGGCTGCACTATTACAACCCCGCCCACATCAAGGCAGCACTCAAGCAGTTTTGAAAAACACAAGGACCATGTAGACCCGAGCAGAGCCAAAGTGAGTTGTTGTGCGACAATGGAACAATGGAACAATAGCTTTACTGTACGCAAAGTTTTTGACAAAACTTTAGAATTTCAATAGGGCAGTGGAAAAATAAGAAAAGTGAGCCGAGTTTTAATCATTGAGTTAACGGTTCCTTAATTTCCTGAACTATCACTCTTTGCGAGCAGCACGGTAGCGCAACTGGTAGAGCTGCTGCCTCTCAGCGAGCAGGTCCCCAGTTCAAATCCTGATCCAGGTGGAGTTTGCATGTTCTCTCCGTGCATGCGTGGGTTTTCCCTGGGTACTCTGGTTTCCTCCCACAGACCAAAAACGTATGTGAGGCTGATTGGTAACACCAAAATTGTCCCTAGGTGTGAGTGAGAGAGTGAATGGTTGTTTGTCTCTGTGTCCCTGTGATGGACTTGTAACCCATCCAGGGTGTACCCCACCCCTCGCACAGTGATTGCTGGACATGGGTACTGGTGACCCCCATGACCCAAAATGGAAGAAGTGGGTAAAAGATAATGGATGGATGGATGGATGGATGGATCTCACTCTTTGCATTACGTACACAGAAAGAAAGAGAAAAAGCGATTCACATACAATATCTCAAAATCCTTTAATATACAAAACTTTATGAGCACTTCCTCCTTCACTGTCCCTCTCAGTCTCTGGCTCTGCCCTCAGTCCCTTCTCTTGTTTCCCACAAATGACAGTGCAGAAAGGTTATCGGCTGCAACAGATACCTGCACATACTCTGCACTGCAGAGAGACACCTGTTACAAATTTAAGTCAGGCCTGGGAACATGAGCAATTTACTTGTATTACTGACCCATTCAAGCATGTCTTAGAGCTAAAAAATACTGTAAAGTTATGGAGGTCTTTCTTCTGGTCCCTCATCACCATCTAAGGAAACACCAATACACTTTTATCCCCACAGCTATAATGTTTACTCTATGTATGTAAATCTAAAGTCTGAAAAAGTATTCATTCCCTTACAAATTTCTTCTGTTTTTACTCTTTGTCACATTTGTATCATGAAACACATGTGAATGCCAAAGATAACCTGAGTAAATATAAAATGCAGCCTTTAAGTCATAATTTATGTAATATAGAAAAAAGTTATCTGTCAAGTCATGGAGGTCCTGAAGCAGCAAAGCAACCCACTACCACTACTGTGTTTGACTTTCAGAATGAAATTATATTTGTTAAATACAATGTTAGTTTTACACCAAAAAGTAGAGGTTTTGGTCTTGGAACTCTCCCACAGTGCCACTTCCCCTTTGTCTATTACTTAGCATTGACTTGCATGAACTTTGACTTTAACTAGGGAAAGTGAGGCCTGCAGTGCCTCAGATGTTGATCTGGGTTCTTTTGGGACTTCCTAGATCAGGGATTCAATTAAAACTCACTGAGGTCCAGTTACTAAAATTTCCTCCTCATAAAAGGTCCGAATGAAAGTCCAACATGTGACTTTTATGGTCTTGCCATATTAGTACCAGAAAAATAAATTTAGGGCATTTATTTCAGATTAAAACAGAACGTTCAGAATAAAATGCATCTTAAGTGTGCAAACAGAGCTCAATAAGCCTTTTTTTTTTCTTAAATTGAAGACAATCAAGCCCAAAGAATTGAAGTCTTACACTTAAAGTTTAAAAAACTTAAATCTTTAGAAAACAGAAAACAATAAAAAGTGTCAATTTTAGTTTTTAAAAAAGTGCAAAAAGAGCAAGTAAATATTTTTCTGTTTTTTTTTTTTTTTTTTTTTTTTTTTTTTTTGTTTAAAGAGGCAGCAACCTATAAAAATTCAAGTTTTCAAGTAAAACACATCAGCATCTTCAGAAAACAATAAATAAAAATGTCACAATTAGGGAAAAAAACTGAAAACAGAGCTTTTAACACCATCTTTTCTCTTTTGATTAATTTTACTTAATGAGAGAAATGGACATGGGATTGTCCTGCCATTAATTTAAATCTCGGTTGGAATGGAGTCAGAGCCATTCTCATGCAGACTTGTAGGAAGCTGAGCATTATCAGTAACATCTGTTGTCATCAATGGCCAAATAAATTCCTGGTGCACTCTGAACAGCTGTGCCAGCACATCATCTGCTATTATTTCTGTTTTTCTGCTTGCTGTTGAAGCTGCCATTGGGATTTGTTTGATTTTTTTCACACGTCTTGTCTTTTTTTCCCACCCTCAATGTCACAGCAACAGCATTTAAGCACTGCTTCAGGACTGTCCTGTCACTAAATGTTTTTTTTATGTTGCCCTAAATCCACGATACCTTGAGTGAACACTCAACACGCTGCTGGGCTGTAACAGTATTTGGGATGTAGGGTGGATCTGTCATACTGGGCTTGCAGTTCGGTTAATTTACCACTCTCTGCTCGGACTTCAGCAGATAACATTGCTCAAAAAAGATGTAGTGAAGAGCACTTCACGTTGCCACTTTTAGTTAATGCGGCTGTTTCGGAGCATATGAGGCAATTAGGTTTTGAACTGCCTAACAAAAGAATGAACCTACATTTCTCTGTCCATCTTTAAAACAGTTTTCAGCATCAACTTTTCTTATTTTGGAGCACAACACGCTGTCACTTCCTCTATGTGCCTTCTCAACTCATCTCTGATGAAAGCCCGCTGGACTGTTATCACACTCATCACTGCAAACTTTATGTCAAATCTGGCTGGTCATCTCTCAGCACTCGCAGATACACCCACTGGATATCCTTCATTTATAGGACCCTTCTAAACCTAGTCCCGTCATACCTTACCTCCTTAATACAAACATCACACAGTCATCACTCCCTGTGCTCTAATGATTTAGTCCTGTCAGTTCCTCCAGTCAGAACGCAACTAGGAAAAAGAGCGTTCAGCTTCGCCATCCCCTCAGCCTGGAACAACTTACAGATAGATCTGAAACTATCAACACTCATCTCTCCTAGATCCTTCATGTCAACCATATTAGATAATGTCATCAAGAAACTTGACCATTGCAGATGTTTCTAAACACTACTTATCCAATATACATGTCTTTGTTGACTTTTAACTCTATCTACTTCAACTGATATCTGTCTGTCTTTATACATATAATGCCTATAGAAGTCTGTCTTATCTTGATGGTTTTAAACTGTTAACATCTATTTATTGTGATTGTAGTTACTCTTTTTTCTTTTTGATAAATGCAAATGCTTATTGTAAATTACCATGTGACGTGTGCTGCTGACCACTTGACAAGGTCACCCTTGTAAAAGAGATCTCGATCTGAACGGGCTCTACCTGGTAAAATAAAGGTGATTGATTGATTGATTGACGTAACATTATTCTCAGTCTGTGTTGTTTTGTGAAACGTCGAAGAGAACAGACCCTAGCCCGTTCCCAGAGAAGGCTGGAAAGGGTTCAGGCAGCGCACCAAAGGCTGCAGGATGCTGACCTATGGCTGCAGGCTGCGGACTGAAAGCTGCAGGCTGTGGACCGAAGGCTGCAGGATGTGGACCGAAGTCTGCAGGATGCGAACCTATGGCTGCAGGCTGCAGACCGAAGGCTGCAGGATGCGGACCTATGGCTGAAGGATGCGGACAGAAGGCTGCAGGCTGCGAGGCGAAATACTATAGAGAAGTACCGGAGAGTGTGGGAAGCCATAACGCAGTATGAAATAGAAGACGGGATGCGAGCTAGGCGACGTGTGATGGTAAGCTTATGCTTTATCCAGAAGGATTGATTTGTTATTTAATTTTTATTACCATAATCCCCTGTTAACTGACCAAATTTTAATATAGTAAAGTTGGAATACAGTTTTATATGATCCAATTCTGAAAATCTTTCAAAAATGCATTGATAAATTTGCAATTAAATAGCAAGTGTTCTGATGTGTCTATCTGAATCACAGAATGCACAGGAATTGGTATTTATATAATATAATATATACAATTTATACAATTTGGTATTTCTTTCTAATGCCAATCTGCTACATTTGGCCATAAATATGATAAAAGCCAAGCATAACAATATGTAAATGTCTATAAAGTACGGTTTAGTAATACATATGCTGTGTGTGTGTGTTCCAGATGATACTCGAGCTAAACATTCATACTCGCAGAAGACCTACAGCGTGGGAACTTAACAGATCATTTCAGTGGTGGGATATTATTGTTCCTGGTTTCTCAAACACCCAATGGTTGCGAAACTTCAGGATGTCTGAACAAACATTAATGTACCTGTGCAACAAACTTCGTCCAGCACTGGAGCGACACAATACAACGTTCCGCAAATGTGTGCCATTAAAGAAGCGAGTTGCAATAGCACTCTGGAAGCTGGATACTGGGTCTGAGTACAGAAGTATTAGACATATTTTTGGAGTCGGTGTCACAACTGTGTGCAGGTGTTTGCAGGAGTTTTGTGCGGCAGCAGAGTCATTGTTGGTGCCAGAACAGATCCGTATGCCTGATGAAGAGAGGTTCAGGGAAATTTCTCTTTACATTGAAAACAGGTGGGGGCTCCCACACTGTGTAGGTGCTATCGATGGCAGCCACATTCCCATTATAGCGCCACAGCACTATCACACCGATTATTTTAACAGAAAAGGTTGGCATTCCATTATCCTTCAAGCTGTTGTGGATGGAAAGGGGCAGTTCTGGAATGTGTTTGCTGGATTGCCAGGGAGCCTGCATGATGCCAGGGTTCTCAGACTGTCCACGCTGTGGGAGCTGGCAAGCCAGGGAAACCTGTTCCCAGCTCATATCAGGAATAACGGCACAGCAACCATTGGCTACTACATTCTGGGTGATGCAGCTTACCCCTTGCAAGACTGGCTCTTAAAAAAACATTTTGTGACACGGGAAGGCTAACAGCAGAACAGCAGTTGTATAACCAAAAATTTAGTAGTACACGTGTTGTTGTTGAAGATGCGTTTGGTAGGCTGAAGGGAAGATGGTGTTGCCTTCTTAAACGGAATGACTGTGATGTACAACTTGAGAAGTCCATGGTGCTGACCTGCTGTGCACTACATAACCTTTGCGAAAGTCATGGAGAGTCATATGATACTTTATTGGATGAACCTCGTTCAGAAGCAGCACAGCCTCCCCAGGCAGCTGTGCAACAGGAAGTTGAAGAAAGAGATGTCAGAAATGCTCTAATGGAGTACCTCCTGAGCATAAACTTTTAAACCTAATTCATAATCTTACTTTATTGCCTTTTCAGCTTGCTTTAAACCCATATGTTTTCCATTTTATTTTTTTTTAATAATAAAGATGTTTAAAAATATCCTCACTGTTATTATTGTCCGATATGCTCAAGGTTCTTGTCAAAAACGCTAAACACATGACACTTTCCTGTAATCAGTGAAACTATATTTACAATAAGCTACAGAGTTGAAATTAATTTCAAAGGTTTTTATTTCATTAAATGTAAATGGTAATCTTTTGTTAGGGTTAATTAAAAGTCAAATGCAAATGGATAATTTGGTTTAAATGGGCCCTTAAACATAAAAGGTTTGTTTCTTTAAACGTAAAAACAAAGTATTAATGATTAAGTGTTAGTTGATCTGGGAACTCTTTGTGGTCCTCCAAGAAGAGCCTCATCGGGTTGATGTTGATGTCTGTGCCTCCCTGGTTAGGCTGCTGCCCCCACAACCCGACTTCAGGATAAGTGGAAGATGGATGGATGGATGGAGACCAACACAGCATGAGTGCTCAGTTCAGTTAGCACCTACCTATTTGCCTCAGATGTGCTGTTAAAATCTCTGCAGGTTCAAATAAAAGGTGCACCAGGGCTTTCAGTTGTATTTCTTACTGTTGTCTGACTTAATCATAGAACCCAAAAATGTATAACATTAGAGCAGATTATGGTCATCTTTTCTTAGGGTTCATTAACGGCCAAATGCAAATGAAACATTTTCTTCACTTCCGGTACAAATTAAAAAAAAAAAATCTTGCTCCTAACATTGTAACATATGTTTAGAAAATTTAATAATCAAGGACACCACTTAAAGAAATACCAAATTTAATAGAAAAGTTTAAAATGTAAAAAAAAATACAAAAATATTGGATCCAACTACTGACTGTCTACATCTATGAATTTAATATATTTCTATCACTATGTACAGTGCATCTATCAAAAAAGAACTCACACATGTCTGTGCGTTAATGCACGTGCAAGTTCACCCAGCACTCCCAGAAAAGATTGATTGAAGGCAGCATTTTGTGTAATCTCCTCCCTTCGGAAGGCTGCCTCTTGCTGCATTGCCTGTTCAGTTGCCGCTGCCAGCTGTGCCCGCGCTGATGCCTCCTGTGCCCTCGCTGATGCCTCCTGTTCCCTCGCAGAAACTTCCTTTTCCCTGGCCACTGCCTCCTGTTCCCTTGCCTCACGGGATTCAGCCAGAAGAAGACGGATGTGTTGTTCCCGCTGTTCTCGGTTCAGTTGCTCTTGGGCGATCAATGATGTAATATGACTATGGTCTTTACCAGGATCTTTTCTCTTTCTCTTGCCTAAAAAAGAAGACGTGGCATGTGGTTAAACCAGTATACAGTTTTCGAATAAATGCATAAAACAAAGGTGGTGCTACTGAACAGTTTATTGTTGTTCAGAATTTAAAATTTGTGATTCAATATGTAAGTCAGTTTATATTACATAAGCTTTAATTTTAGTAAATTTAGTGATTGCATAATCCACTGTATTAGAACAATATGAGCTGATTTGACTATAGGGTAGTGCATCATGTACTGTGGAAAATACAGTAATACGAATGGTTTACGTGTGCATTTAAAGCAAATGTGTTGTAACCTGTAGAACTCACTCAATTATATCTGCTTGAGTAACATAAAAACACAACAACTAGTATAACTTTAATAACTTTAATAATTAACTGATTATACAAGTAATTGAAAAAGAAATCGATTTAACAAAAATGATACCTAAATTTGTCTTTTTTTTTCTTCTTCTTCTTCTTTCGGCTTCTCCCTGCGTTAGGGGTCACCACAGCGAACTAGTCGCACGAAGTTGCTAAATTTGTAATTAATTAAACAATAAAAATGCACATATAGTTAAGAAGATTTTATACATATACAGTACATACACAGTATTCTCTATTGCCATTCACACCACATGTGTTGAATGTGGTACAACGAAGTTCTGTAAACAGGCTGCCACTCACACCAAACAATAAAATGTATAAGAAAATAAGAAATAATAATAGATACACGATACAAACCAAGAAAAACATCTGCTAAAAATACACTGAGCACTAGTAGCATAAAAACACCAAAAACAATATGACAAACAGCAGCACAAACATGTCTGTGTGAGCAGATGGGCAAAATGAACGCAGCAACACTGAACAGATCAGCTGAAAAATGATGCGATTTTTTTAAAACTCAAGTTCGTGCTGTTGTTCGATGTATTCTTTTTGTTTGATGCAATTATTTTGTGCTTAGCGTATTATTATTAGATGCTTTGTACTTAATATTTTTTCTTAGTTCATATCAAAGATCCTATTACTGTTTAACTTTTAAATTTCTGTTGTATGTAACTGGGGCCATGTGTATTTCATACATACATGTGGTGCGTATGACAAATCTAGAAACTGTATTACTCTAATTCAGTATTAATTACTCTTTAATGTATTTTTTATTTCATACATAAAATAAAAGCTTGTCCTTATCGTCACAAATAAAGTGATGTGAAATATGACTGTTGCATTTGTTCGTACCAAGTACAGAAGGCTGACGATTTGTTCTGCTCTGTGAGGTGCTGGGCTGCTGCGATGGAGATCTGTCTGCCGGTGGTGTGGATGATTCACCTGACGGAGCAGGGGCATACTGCGAAGCCGGGAGGTTTGGAGGGTCCAGTGAGGAATCTGTAGCATCACATGCTGAAATATGTTCCGAATAAAATAGTTAGAACGGAGTACGTTTAGCATTTGAGCTAATTAGCATAGCATCGCTGCATCATGGTTGCATCGATGTCAGCCTCTTTTTTTAGTTAAAAATATGTTCAGAACCGATGGGATCAGTAACTTAAAATATGTTTAAAGTTAGAAAACACTCACCATCTTCAATAGTTGCTTCAAAATGAGCAGTGGCTGTGTCCAAGCTACCTTCCCTCCCGTTAATAGCTGGGCGATTACCATAGATAGCATCCATCTGCTCAAACCACTTCCAATTATGACGGTCTGATCCGCTCCTGCCATTGTGGTCTTTTATTCTACGATAATTGCCCCGAAGTTTCTTCAGCTTCTCCCGGCACTGCTTTGGTGTTCTCTGGTAGCCATGAGCGGCCATCAGCTCTGAGATTTCTCTAAATACTTTTTCATTTCTAATCATTCCATCCAGCTCGCTTTGGATTGTCTTGTCAGCCACAAAGCACAAAAACACCTGCACCCCTGCATTTGACCACAGATTGGACATAATTGGTTTTTTTTTTCTAGCTAAACAATACGCAAAATTACAGTCCTGAAGGTATGGCTAATGGCGGGCTGTAGAAAAAAATGGCGGACGGTTTGTTTTAGAAAGCCTCGACAGACTCCTCCCCCCAACCACTCAGTGACCAACAGTGTTTCTGACATCACGGCGCGGCTCGCTTGGACCCCTTGGGGAAGCAGGGCCAGAATTATCGGGTAGAGCAGATACGGAGTACTAGTGGACCTCAAAGACCTCAAACACGGGCTGAGCCGGAACTATCCGACCCGCGCCGAGCCAGTGGAAAAGGGGCATAAGAGATGAGTGTCCCCTGCCAAGACATGTAACCTGGGGGAACACCGCATGCGGTGAAGAGAGTTGTTTAAAACCCAGAGTGAACTTTTAGTGCTTTGAGTATTCTTCTATTAATCAAGTGGAATGGATTTGTTCACAAAGAAATGCAAACAGCGTCTGGGTGAACTAATATTTCATGGTGTGGAGGGGTATAGGGCTGGGCGATATCTCGATATTTTTTAAATATCGATTAAAAAAAATTGCAATATAATCTGTCATTATTTTGATATAAGCGATATAGTTCTACTAGAAAATCCACCAGCTCTGCTGTCTTCTTTCTTCTCCCACATGGCCCCCTCCTCTCACTCACTCCAAACTCAGCCCTGCTCTCCCTCTTCTTCCCGTTTCTCTCCAGTTGGAGCTGGAGCTGCTGCACGGAGCAGCCACAAAAATAAATAAATAAATAAAAAGGATAGAGAGCAATTAGCTGTTAGCCGCTAAGGACCGTATCTTTAGCATTATGATAAACTGTTGCTTTGTTAATGTCGCGCTTCCTCTCTATGTTCCTCCAAAAGGCACACAGCATGGCTAAATGAGCTCTGAACCATTTCAAGTAAGAGACAGGTCTGTCATCTAGCTGTAGCTTCAAGGTTCCAAGTGGAGGCTCACTACCGCAGTTTCACACACAGACTAAAGTGAAGGCGGCATAGCTGAATGGACTGTGCTTATATATCTCCTTTCTATCATATCAAAACACTCAAAGCTCTTTACAACACAATCTGTGCCTCATTTACCCATTCATACAGCACTCTACTAGAGCTCTACAAAGAATAATCAGAGCTTTATGACATTCATACACTGATGGGACACACATCAGAGGCAATGAGTGGTTCAGTGTCTTGCCCAGGAACACTTCAGTATGTGACTGCTGGTGGAATCAAACCCTCAACTCTCCCATTGGAGGACGACTGCTCTAGCTGCTAAACCACAGTTGCCCTCAGCTGAAGAGGATTATTATTTAATATATGTAAATAAATGTTTAAAAAAATAAACTATTTAATATATGCTGCCCGTACATTCCAGGATTCATTTTAAAATTCTTTTATTTGCTTTTAAAGCGCTTAATGGACTTGCCCCTCCCT
>JARVGQ010064575.1:0-12808 GCA_031762355.1 Hypsolebias martinsi | reverse complement strand
CATGCGTCCGAATACAGCAACACTACGGCAAGCCGGCCGGACGGGGTTAGCTTGTAGCTTTGCTACTTAGTTCTCGATTAAAAGACGTTAGTTAACAGCACTTACACACAATTTTCAACACAAAAAAAAAAAAACGGTTAAATCAGACAACTCTGATTTTACATCAGACAGCAGTACAGCGGTTAGCCGGTAGAAGACAGATCTCTATCGTAGGCTAAATCTCTGTCGTTTCTACCGTGTACCGTATATATCGCGCATTCCTAATGCAGAGCTGCACCTAATGATGCCGCCATTACAACTTAGCAGGAACTTACAAAGATTAAAAGCTGTCGTCTCTTAGAAGCCAGGTTTACCTTGACAAGCCTGATACACAACAAGTGCTGCTGGTACAAAAATAACAACCACGTCCACTTTGAGCTGTTTGATGTTTATGCTTGTCACTGCAACGGCGAGGACCCAAGCAGAAATGCACACACACACACACACACACGCATGCAAATCCAACGATGTTTGCGTGTTTGTGTTAGTAGGACGCGTAAAGGCCATGCAAGCTGACAGCTCAGACAACAGAGATGTCGCATCGCTGCCCCGTGGAGTACTGAGACGCTCTGCAGGTCAGGCAGCAACAAACAAGAGAAACAAGACAGAGATGGAGAGCACAGAGGAGAGGCAGCAGCATTTGTATGTGTGTGTGTTTGAAAAGAAGGAGGGGGAGGTTATACTCTTTCCGTGTAAGAAATGTGGGAATGAAGCAGGTCAACCAAGTGCATGTTTGACCTGCATTTTGCTCCATTTATGTGTAAAACGCTCGTTCAAAGGGACACAACTGCTCTTTTTAAGACGGGTTTTTAATTCCTGATGTGAATGAACTGTTCACGCAGCATTTTATCTGAATACAAAGTTTGACAGCAGCTTTCATCACTCTGGACTTCCAGATATGAGCGTTGCAAAACTGTTGTGATTTTCTGATGTATGGTGACGTAGGTTTCATCCAAACTAAACCAAGTGCATCACATTCCAATTTATTTTATACTATTTTTGACTACAAAGCCATAAGTTAAATGTAGCTTTGTAATACTGCTTCAGTTTAGACACAGAGAGGAGTAGGACGCTCTTATTCTGTGGAGTTTGTGCTCTTTGTAGCAGTCAGTTCACAATCAAACTGTGACTTTACTTGTAGGTTTATAAATTCTGATTTCTGACTTTTTTAAATTCAAGTCCAATTTCCTGTTTATTCTCAAAAACATACATCTAGAATAAGATTTTTTAGTACCAAATAATCCTAAGATCCAAAGAAAATGTTTGACTGTTGAAGTCAACCTCCCCAACATCCCAGTCATCTACACCTCCAGATGCAGGGAGAGGGCCACCTGCATCATGAAGGACCCCACTCACCCAGCACACACACTTTTTGCCTCACCCCTACATTGGGCAGAAGGTTGAGGAACATTAAGTGCAGAACCACTAAACTGAGGAAAAGCTTCTACCCTGAAGCTGTTACACTCATTAATAACTAATCAGGATTATCACAGTGAAAAAAAATCACTATAATGCCACTTAACTGTTGATATGTACTGCTGACTATTCCTGCTGCTGATCTTATGCTGCTGATTAATTTCATGCAGCTGTATTAATTTGTCCTCATCTGCTCACACAGCCTCATGTTCATGCTGCTGTTTTTCGGTGTATTGTTTTGCACTATTAAGTGTTTAGTGTATCCTTAGTTTAGCGTATTTCTTAGTTCATATCTTAGATCTTATTACTGTTTTTCTTTTACAATTTATACTTTTGTTGGATGCAACTGGAACCATGTGTATACAGTTTCATTCCATCACATGTACAACATGTGATGAGAATGACAATAAAGAACCTTGACTTGACTTTATGCAGAAAAACTAGTTTGTAGTTTTCTCTTCAACGTTAGTTATTTATAATTCTTTATCAACATCAAAATAATGTGAGAGCCTAAAACAAGTTCAGAATGCTGCAGCAAAGCTTCTGATAAGAAAACGCAGCAAAATCACAATTATTTTCCCCATTTTAATTGATGTCTTGGTCAATCTACAGCAAAATAAAACCTTTTTAATACTCTCGTCAAAAGGCTTATGGTAGCTCAGTTTGTCCGTACATACATATGTAAACTTTCTCTTTCCCTGCCCATTATTTCTGATCTGTTCAAGATAATTTAATGGAACTTGATACATATTTGTACCCCCCACTAGACAGCAGGTTGCATAATCTTTTCATCATTCCTGCAGCAAGGTAAAGGTCACAAATCAAGTTCAAATTTAAAACAAGCTCTTTGCTTGTCTGGGTCATTATTATAGATTGCTGTATGGCTGTCTAGTAGTTTGTCGATGGATGTGTAATGTGCCGTTTGCTGTACTCTTGTTCTCACTTGTAAAGCTCCTGTTGACCAAGGTCAATAAGGCCTTGAAGACTTTTTAACTTTACCAGCACCACACATTAACAGAAGACTGACCTGTTCTTCTCTCACTCATCACAACCACCACGGACACACAATCACACTTGAATGTAGTTTAGAGTCACCAGTGAACCTAACATGCACGTTTTTTTAATTTTAATTTTAAATTTTTATTTATTTATTCATTTTATACAATTTTATACAATAATGAAATGCAACAATTACATGTACTGTGGAAGGAAACTGCAGTACCCAGAGAAAACCCACACGTGCACAGGAAAAATATGCAGCTTCCACACAAAAAGACCCAGCCAAGATTCAAACTGGCAACCTTCTCAGTGTGAGGCGACAGCGCCAGCCACACTTGTGATTCCTCAAGTTTCTAAAAGTAGAACTGGAGGCAGAACCTTCAGCTATCAGGTTCCTGTCTTGTGGAACTAGAAGGTTCAGGAGGCCGACATCGTCTCCACCTAAAACAGCAGATTCAAAAACAGCTGTATCCACAAAGCATCAGGAAACTGAACCGCCCAGCTACTGAACGCTCACTCAGTACTTCCACTGAGCGCTCTTCTGTTAAACTACTGCTTTGAGTGTAATACTGTTCATAGCATTTCCCCAATTTCTCCCATAAAAAAAAATCTTGTATTTTTATGTTTTTTGTGCAACATTGTAGGACTGTGAATGTTATTTCAGCACAACCTCTTCATAGTGTCTGAATGCTCATACCTGCAGGTACACTTGTTGACACAACTACAAAGACTCACAAGTTTTGTCTCTGTCTTTAAAGCCAACGACTATGGGCTGTTTCTGTCAGATGAAGACCCAAAGAAAGGCATCTGGCTGGATGCTGGAAAGGCCCTGGACTACTATATGTTAAGGAATGGGGTGAGTTACACCGACACTTAAACGCCACTAAATGTTGGGGATACTTTTACTTTAAGCACATTAACAGGTTTGAATACAAAACACCTGTGTACAAAGAGGGATGACAAAATGTGGCTGGTGTAAAATCTGTGTTGGAAAGGAAGAGACGCATGTTATAATCTAGTATTGATGCTGACTGACACTATTGATGTCGCTGCTCTAAAACAAATCAACCTCTCCTTTCTCTCTTAGGACACTTTGGAATACAAGAAGAAGCAGAGGCCTCTGAAGATCCGCATGTTGGACGGGACAGTGAAAACTGTCATGGTGGACGACTCCAAGATTGTCAGCGACATGCTGATGACCATCTGTGCTAGAATAGGTCAGTTTGACTCACATGTCACCTGAACAACTCTGAAAGATCTTCTGTAAAGCAATGATCCAACTGTTTATCTGAGTACCGTATTTTTCGCCCTATAACTTACATTTTTTGGCATAATTTACATGTCCTGTGACTTGTAGGCGGAAGCAGCGTATTTATGAAAATTTCCCATATTTTTAAACCAATTTTTCGCTGAGATATGACCGTTTTCATTCATTCTGACTGAAAAAACTGAACACTACCGTGTACAGCCGCTAGATGACTCTCGATTACCATAGTAAGGCATGCCGTTGTATCATATAATAGGTAAAAGTGGCTATTAATGACAAATTCCAAAAAGTTCAAGACAAAACAACTGGAATTTATTTATTATACTTCATTACTTTGTTTTTTGTCTTGAACTTTTTTGAATTTACCATGTCCTGGATGTCTGAGAAGCTTCACCATCTATTAATGACACAATCAGCTTGCCTTAACCTGCCATCTTCGTTCTGCTCGCTGCTTGGAGCGACTATCAAACTAGCTGCACCGCCCTGGCGAAATGTAGCTGGTCTGATCGTTGAAGTCCTTTTATTAAGTACAAGTTCAACTGAGACACACCTTTACAATAAAGTTGAGCAAACAAATAATGGTTTTTAGATGGTTATCTTGTTAAATTTCGAAGAAACGCACAGCGACTTGTCTCTCTGTGCGTTCCTACTTCCGCGTATCGGCTTTTGAAATGCAACTGGTATGACCGTCAAAGTGCATTTATTAAGGAAAAGTTAGACTGAGACACACCTTTGCTATAATTTCAAGCAAACAAATAATGGTTTTTAAGTGTTGCTCTTGTTAAATTCTTGTTAAAATTCCTCCTTTGCACGCTCCTGCCACCACCATTTGGCAGCCAATCGATTTTTGGCACAACACCGGGCCACATTTCCAGGTTGTCGGCAGTGACTCATAATAGATGCGAATTATACAGCGAAGTGACATATTTATGGATTTTTCCACTTTATTAGACAAATATGGACTGATGTGATTTATAGGGCGGAGCAACATGTACGGCGGAAAATACGGTAGTCCTTGTATGATGTATGTATGATAGAACTATAAAGTGTACAATAGATACTTTAATACGGTCAATCTCTGCGTCAGGTATAACGAACTACGATGAGTACTCACTCGTGCGAGACATTGGCGAGGAGAAGAAGGAAGAAACCACAGGGACACTGAAAAGAGACAAGACTCTTCTAAGAGATGACAAGAAGATGGAGAAGCTGAAGCAGAAGCTCCACACAGACGATGAGTGTAAGTGGTACATGAGCGCCCTCAAACCATCACACACACTTCATTTTCTGCAATACTAGAATACTTTATAAAACAATAGTCCAAAGCTACAGTTCGAGTTTAAGTGTTTTATGTTTTAAAGCTGAAACCATCAACCCATGTCAAGAATACTGGAAATGAATGACTCCACAAGTAGTTAAATATCTAGAAAGGGAAGTAAGGGTAAAGTATATTATTAATGAATGAAGACACGATGGGATCAGAGGACTTGTTTAATTGCACAGCACTTTGGTTGACCTTGTTGCTGTTTTCAAGTGCTTTATAAATAAAGTGATCTGGTAAGTTGTTTAATGTGAACACCTTTTGTTAGTGAACTGGTTGGACCATGGCAGGACGTTGAGGGAGCAGGGAGTGGAGGAGACGGAGATGCTGCTGTTGAGGAGGAAGTTCTTCTACTCAGACCAGAATGTGGACTCCAGAGACCCCGTTCAGCTCAACCTGCTTTATGTTCAGGTAACTTCTCACAGCCACCACCTCTCTAAGGTCCGCTTGACTTTAATAAAATACTTTCAACTTCTTGTTTTTTATGCTTTTCACTGATGTAAAATCTGCATTATTTCATTGGGCATTCTGCTTCAACTCTTTAGTCACCATAAGTTCAGTTTGATCAATTTGGTGCATGTTTCATGAAATAAATTCTTATTTGTTGTGTGTGTGTGTGGTGGAACAGGCTCGTGATGACATCCTGAACGGCTCCCATCCCGTCTCCTTTGACAAGGCGTGTGAGTTCGCCGGTTATCAGTGCCAGATTCAGTTTGGGGATCACAACGAGTCCAAACACAAGCCTGGATTCCTAGAGTAAGCTCCTGGCTTTGAGTTGAACACCACTTTGTTTCTCTTGGTTGCATTTATTATTTTCATCTGACATTTCAGGAGCGAGTTGGCATCTCAAAATGTTTTTTTGTTTGATTCTGGATCCATTTTGTTCTTCTTAGTTTAAAAGAGTTCCTGCCTAAAGAATACATCAAGAACAAAGGAGAGAAAAAGATTTTCCAGGTAAATAATAATTAAAAAAAACTTGTCAAGTGAAGTCTGAACTAAAATAGTCATTAGAAAAATCAAACTGATGTAAAAGTTTTCCTCATGATACAGTAAATAGATCTGCTTCCCTGCAGGCACATAAAAACTATCAGAACATGACGGAGATCGAGGCTAAAGTGAGCTACGTGAAGCTGGCCAGATCCCTGAAAACCTACGGAGTGTCCTTCTTCCTGGTGAAGGTGGGAGGAAACACGTCTTTATCTGAGCCTGTTCTATTTTCCTTTTGTCTGGCTTGCTTATAACAGAAAATTGGAAAAATTAACCCACTAAATCTCATATGGTCTGAGGCGAATACTGCAAAGAACGTTCAACATACGGTAGCTAAATTTCCTGGAGTCTAGTTGGATAAAACAAACTCCACTTAGAGAGAACAAGTATCACAATGATGAAATAACAAGTTAACAATAAAGAATAAAATCTGTTTTTCTTGAGTCTTCGTAAAGAACAGCAGGTTGCACTAATGGAAATTGAAATCGTATAATAACGTTGCAGAAAACCTAGCTTTAAATATTAAATTAGTAATTTAAAATCTGTTTTTTTTTAAGGTCGGGACAGA
Source organism: Hypsolebias martinsi (assembly GCA_031762355.1). Classification (NCBI taxonomy): domain Eukaryota; kingdom Metazoa; phylum Chordata; class Actinopteri; order Cyprinodontiformes; family Rivulidae; genus Hypsolebias; species Hypsolebias martinsi. The sequence goes on along the minus strand of JARVGQ010064575.1, from coordinate 6,211 downwards.
AAGATCTGAATTTATTAACTCAACAAAACAAGAAGCTGTGAAAACAGAAAAGACGATCTGTTTTTAACCTGAGCACAGGAAACATGAGTTTAAACGCCCTCATTGCAGCAAGGCTGAAGGAGCTGGATCTCCTACCATTGGAGCTCAAACGCTCCACCAGACAAGATGGAGGAGTGTTTGACTTACACTATTTATTGGAAAGTTGGCAGAGGAGGAGCGCAACAGATACGTGGTTCAAATCTCAAATGGATATTAGAATTTAAATGTCAAGTCATAATCAGCACTTTTCCAGTTTGAAAAGAGGAAGTCTGCGAGAAACAAACCAAACAGAAGTTGGTCAAAGCTGGAGGGAACGTTTAGACAGTAGTCCCTCGCTACTTCACGGTTTGTTTTTCACGGACTCGCTCTATCGCGGTTTTTCAAAGTAACATTAGACATGACACACAACTGGCTGATTGATGGATGAGCCAAACGATCGGCATGGATTTTTTAAATTTAAAATAAATTATTTAAAAGTATTTAGCACCTGCTTCACCTGTGTGCAGCCCACAGCTGCAGGAGAAGCTTCCTCCTACAGCATGTCAGGATCTCCGCTCTGCGTTGGAGAAGTGGGCGTGGCCAAGAGCGCTGGCAGGTGACAGAGAGCGGAAATCATGACATGCTGTGCTCTTTTAGAGCATTTAGAGTTTAGAAACATTATTAGGGACATTGCAAGAGTGTGGGAAGAGTTTAAAACATCTTAATATATGCCTGTATATAAATACTAATGTAAACTACTACTTACTACTACTGCTTGTGAACATAATTTTGTTCCATCTCATGTAGCACATGAGATGGTAATGACAATAAAGTTTACTTGAACTTGAGCTTGGACTACTATATCCCTACTTTGTGGTTTTTCACTTAACACGAGGGGATGTGGTCCCAAACCCCTCGATAAACGAGGGACTACTGTAGTTTTGTCAGATCATGTCTTTGAGATCCAACCAAACCCTCGGTTCTTGTAAAACTGCTGGACATGTGTCCAAACATACTTCAGTGTCAGTTTGTTGCTTTCTGTTTTCACTGTGTGATATTTGGGTTGTTTACACTTAGGTGAGAAAAGGTTTCATCTTGCCTATAAGTTTTTTGTTCTCCCAAACTGTTTTTAGTCTGAATGAAGCCAGAACTAAAAAGTTTACTAGTTTAACTTTTTCATGAACTTTATTTAAAAAAGTTTTTTTTTTTAATCCAAGCCTTTTATGCGTCTTTGCTAAATTTGACATTTCTGAAGGGACTTTGTTACATTGATATTGGGTTAGGTATTACAGAGATGCATAGTGAAGTTACAGACGTGATCCTAGTTATATGACATAATAATAATAATTATTATTATATTATTAATCATTATTAATAATATAATAATAATTAATAATAATAATAAGTAATTGGGATCTTCAGTCAAAGCACAAACATTTTGCTATACTTGCTGTACAAAATATAAAGACACTTCTTACAAAAAATATATACTTAACAACTGGAGTTCATGGTTGCTGATGTCAGATTGGGTTTTGCCATTTTTGTGGTTTGAGGCCATATACAAAAATCTGCCACAATCCTGATTGGGCTTTATCTATGTTTGCACATTTATTTATTATGTGAACAAATATATAATTTGGTAAAATGTGTAGTGTATAGATGCATGTTTTGAGAACAGAAAGCAGTAATCCTGTTGATAGAAACATTTGTGTGTTTGAGCAACTAGGCTTGAATGAATTAGCTCAGAACTGAGGCTTGTAATATCATCAAGTATTGTTTTTGAGGACTGAAGCACAATATTCACTTGTGTTTAAAGGAATAGTTCAGGTCATTTGAAGTGGGGTCCTGTGGAAATGTTATGAATTTATAAGATCTTACTTAAAATAGCTCTTTGAACAAGAAAACAAAAAAATGCTTGTGACTCATTTCATGGTCATAAAGACCAGAAAACAAATCATAAAGTAAAAAGCAACATACGTATGTATGTTGCTTTTTACTTTTACTGTGTTTTACATATTGATGATTGTTATGTCCTTAAATTGTATTTTTTTAAGCAAAAGTTGTGACCAGATGATGACTATCCGTGAGTTTGTTTACCTGCGTAAAGAGCTGAAGTGACTAAAAATAGCTCAAACCAAACTTGTCTGCCATATTTGACTACGTCCCTAATGTCGGCCATTTACAGGACTCGAGCTTCTGCATTTTTATTAATTTATTTAAATCAGCTGATCACTTTGTTTACTGTACATGTCAATTTATCTAAAAATAAATAAATAAAAACTACCAGAATAAATTCTCTCTTACTGCATCATCTGAAACAGCTCAGGATAATGTTTTATGCCTAATTTCTTAGTTTGCAATGAGTACCTTTAACTTTGACAAACGGATGAGTTAATGGCTAGTTTAAGCAAGGATCAGACCAACTTGGATTAATGTAATTTTAAAACAACTCAAATCTCAAACACTGAATTGCACTTAAGGCAAACGTTACATTCACTACATTGTCAGTTTCACATTACAGTACGTGTATTTACATCGAGTTCTAGGGTTGGCTGCTTGAGCAAATAGCAGCAGCAGCTAGCTTTAGCATATGCTGTGCGGCCTGGGACATTTTCAGGTAGAATTTAGATACATTTCTTCTGGATTAAACACTATTCATAGTGATTGCATAAATCTCTCTTAAGTTGAAGTTGGTTTAAATCATTAGTTCTTACTTGGACAAGCTGTGAACTTGTCATTCTTTAGAAACTACCCTTTTCTCCAAGTTGTTCAAAAAGTCCATCTACAACAGGAAAGATATTAATTGTTTACAACCTTTCTACAAAACCCTGCTGCAACAGATCTGAGCTTTTGCTTCAGTGTTATAAAGAGAAAAAGTTCAGAGCTTTACAAGTCCTCGACCATAAAGTGAAAACTGTTCCACATCTAGAAGGTTTTTGAATGCAAAAATAATCCATTTAAAAGCATCAGCTGTTGTGTGTACTGTGTGTTTTCATGAAAATGTTAACTTGTTTATCTGCTGGTTTATTTCCAGTAAAAATGTTCTGTTTTTGTTTGTCTGTAGGAGAAAATGAAGGGAAAGAACAAACTGGTGCCTCGTCTGCTGGGCATCACCAAGGAGTGTGTGATGAGAGTGGACGAAAAGACCAAGGAGGTGATCCAGGAGTGGAACCTGACCAACATCAAACGCTGGGCTGCGTCACCCAAGAGCTTCACCCTGGTGAGCTTCTCAGAAATGGTCTTCTTGCTGTTTCACGTGATGCAGTGACGGTCAAGGAAAGAAAAATCTTGCTCCTAAAGGACAAAGTTACATAAATTATGACAAAACAATACAACAAATTTTAATATATTTATAATATTTGCAGAACTTGGTCATATGTTAACTTCAGCAAGTGCTTTTTGCCCTTAAAATGAAATAATTTACAACAAATTAATAAACCATACCCTGCTTTTTACAGTAGCATATTTATAAACTTTTCACCCCCTCATTTTAAATGATTTTACCAAATTCACTGTTATGGTTTTTTGTAATAATTTCCTCTTGGGTTCAGTGATATTTCTCACCTGTTTGGACTTTAGAGGAGCTTCCTGTTAGAGAACCTCAGTTTTACCAGAAGGCCATATTTGTTACAAGGACAGTGACAGTCTGACTCAAAAATGGAGTAGAGAGATCACGTTAGCTGAAAATGGTATAATGAACGAAAATGAAAGGAAAAAAAGAGAATATGTATAATGGTGCTAAGAGCACACGCAGTCTTTGAACACACTTGTTCAATTTGTTGTTCCATTTTTTTGGAATTTTAATCTTCACTGAGAAGACATGAAATATTGAAGTATTGTAAAACACAGTTCCTGTTTTAATCCAAAGTTGCCTTTCAGGACTTTGGAGACTACCAGGACGGTTACTACTCTGTGCAGACCACTGAGGGGGAGCAGATAGCTCAGCTTATTGCTGGATACATCGACATCATCCTTAAGAAGGTCAGTGGTTACAGGAACAACACATTGAACGTGACAATAAACCATATGGTCTTTACAAGATGAACATTTTTTAAATATCTGTATTAACAGAGAAATCACTTTGTTTCGCCCAGTGTGTAACAACGTTGTATCGTTTTAACAGAAAAAGAGCAAAGATCACTTCGGTTTGGAAGGAGATGAAGAGTCAACCATGCTGGAAGACTCCGTTTCACCCAAAAAGTAAACGTCTATGTGATTTATTCCTAAATCTTACAGCTAAAAACAAATAATTTGTGGTGACGACTCTTAGAGGGCCTTCATTCAGTTGTCTTGAGCTCGTTGACAAAAGAAGTGGTGAACATGGAGTGAGTCTGCATGTGCTGAGAGGTCATGTGACTGTGCTTCTGGCAAACTGGTGGTGCCTTGTCAGCAGAGCATGGCACCACCTCAGACCTGGATACAACCAGCTGCTTGAGCTTATTTGGCCGCTGTAGCCCCTTCAGTGGCAGGTCGGTCCACAGCTGTTGGACCTGACCCTCAAGATCCAGGAGAGGGACTCTGAGCTGGCACCACACAAGCTCTACTGGCAAAACATCAGAGGGCCTGGCTGACCACAGTTAGGTGTCTTAGAGGTCTGTAAGGCTTGGTGCACAATATGACAATCACCCCTTGATGGGATCTGTCTTGAACAACTAGGAACTTCACGGTGCCCTCACTGGTTTCAACGTTGGACAGTGGACAATCGCACAATACGACCACCCTCAACACGACTGTCTAATGCATATGTGTCAAACTCAAGGCCCAGGGGCCAAATGTGGCCCTCATTGACATCTTATCTGGCCCCCAATATGTTATTTTAAATGTAAAATACTTTTGTAACTTTATTTTTTCAGTAATCTTTGATTATGATGTCAAAAATACAACAGAGAATGTCAAATGAGTCCAATCAAACTCTTGTTGAGGAACCTGCAACCAAGAAAAGATGTTGGATATCTTAAACTTGAGTTAATGTAGATTCTAAAACCGGCCCTTAGTTTGAAAAAGATTTTAATTTTGGCCCCTTTTGTAGGTGGGTTTGACACCCCTGGTCTAATGCATCTACAAGGCATTCCTGTCTCTTCTGACTGTCACTCACTGTACTGGATAACTGTCAGACACTGGCAACTACCTGATAACAGTAATAGTCCACTTGTGATGTTATTACTTATGGCCTCCAGTGTCCATTCCTTGTAAACAGACTGATTAATGTATCCATCACTGGTCTGCATGTGGACCAATTCACATCTAAATTAGACATTGTTTTTATCAACAAGTGCATTTTTTAACTCCCCTGTAATGATATAAGTTTGTTAAAGCTACATTTGTTTGCTAATCAGTGTCTTGGTGGACACAAGTTATACATCTGTGTCCGTCTCATGTGATTCCAGGTCCACTATTCTGCAGCAGCAGTTCAACAAGATGGGCAAGGTGAACATGGACTCAGTTGCCCTGCCAGTCGTCATACGGCCAGGAGGCGGAGGGCCGGAGAGCTTCCAGATGGGCTCCATGCCTCAGGCCAAGCAGCACATCACCAGTGGACAGATGCACCGAGGACACATGCCTCCACTGGTAAAACCAAGACAAACGTCACAAATCAAAGTCATCAGTCAGGGTCAGTTTGGAGAATCCTCAAAGGTTTCTCAGCTCCGACCCTGAGTCACAGATCAACAGACTAAATCCAGTCAGTGACTGTTTTAGGGAGATTAAAAAAAGATGCTTTTAAAATGGCTCTTGAAGCCAACAGGGGAAGACTGCTGTCAGCTTACTGGGAGAACAAATATGTTGGTTTAGTTTGTTGTTTGTGTGTGTAATTTGTTAATAAAAATAAAAATTGTAAGAATTTTTCAGTTGAATCGTTTTACCTGCTAAACACAGGTAATAAACCCAACACAGTTTAATGTTATATTAGTCCAGGTGAGAATTTGTCTTAAAAACTGGATCTCTCTGTGTGTGTCCGCAGACGTCAGCACAACAAGCCCTGACTGGAACCATCAACTCCAGTATGCAGGCTGTCCAGGCGGCCCAGGCCTCTCTGGATGACTTTGACACCCTGCCCCCACTAGGAACAGATTCTGTAAGAGTCACCTTTGAAGAACAATTTAAACGAACACCAGAGCTAGGCCTGTCACAATAAACAATAAATCAATTAATCGCATGATAAATTAAAATTATCAACCTCATTTTCATTTATCGC
>JARVGQ010064574.1:0-12808 GCA_031762355.1 Hypsolebias martinsi | reverse complement strand
ACCTGTAGAAGGAGGTGAGGACTGAGCTTCTCAGACCAGCTCGTCTCAGCCGTCTGAGGAAGTAGAGTCTCTGATGAGCTTTCTTGATCAGGCTGGTGGTGTTGCTCCAGCTCAGGTTGTCATTCAGGTGCACACCCAAGTACTTGAAGCTGAAGTTGTCAAATCCAAATTTTAAAATGGCCACAACGTGGCAGTATACCCATCGAGGTTTCTCCAGGAACATTCTAGTTTCTGTTACAATTTTCCCGATACATGCCTTGTAAATACTCTGTAATTGCACTGTATGTAACTCTGTTAGTACTGTACTTTGTAAATAGCCTTTGTTATCCCTGCAAGTACCCTGAATGTATCTCTGCACATACCCTGTAAGTACTAGGAGTCCTGCATGTACTCCCTAAGTACCCTTTGATTTTCTTGTAAATACCTTGTATGTAACTCTGCAAGTACCTTAAAGTTTCCTTTAAAAAGTCCTATAAAATCTAAAAATGTTGACTTCTATCAGAGCATCTTTAAAAATGAACACTTATTACTTTATTTTGTCTCATCTGTTGGGGAAAACTGGCAGATTTTTACACACTTTATGACCAAATTACAAATCTACTTGTTTCTCATTAAGACCCTCAGACTGTTTAATACTGTAGTTTGTTTCTTTATTAGACATTTTTATGCATAGAAGTATTTCTTAATAATATTTTCATTATTTTCCTCCAATAATTTATGGTCTTTCCCCCATTTCCTCCAGGTCATGGTACATTTGTACAATGCTACATTGCTATATGCTCATTTCCTATCTGCTTCTTGTAATCCTGTCTCTTGCATATCTCTGAGGTAATTTTGTGTCCCTTCTCTAATCTTTGCACAATCATTAAACTTCCCTGTTGTCACTTAGTGTCTCTCTGGCTTAATTTTGTATTTCTGGGGTCATGTTGCATTTGTTCCTCGTGGAGTTGGAGCATCTTGTTGTAGTCAGTCCAGCTGTGAGGTCTTTTTTTGTTCTCTGCGGTCATTTTGAGACACATTGTGCTAACACATCACATTTTGACTTTAACTGTCAATAACCATATCTGAAAGAAATGCTTTTGCTGGAAAAACAATATTTGAATTAACTTTGTGACAGTCAGCAACAAGTGGTATTTCACTGATATGGTTTCAAAAAAGAAATTAATCATTTAACTTAAAGTACGTGTTAAGAGAACAATGGTCTTTTATTGCTTCTGCCATCTTCCAGTTAATATTTCTGCACAATAAACTTATCAAAATGTGGTATTTCTTTGAACATGGTTATGAAAAACAGCATTCAAGACAAAAATAATGGACATTTCTTGTTCCACTGTACTGTTCATCTGGTTTTTGCCTAAAATTCAATCGGCTGTTAAAAAGTGAAAATTCAATATTAGCAAGCAAAAACAGACATAAATATGGACAATTTTAGTGGTCCTCAGCATATAAAACATCATCTTCCAGCAGCACACAGACAACCAGAATTTCTGTCCAATAAGTTCATCTGCTGCCATTTGTCTAAAATATGTACTTTTTGACTCCAGATGTTTTCTAAGGCTTTTCATCAAAATCACAGTCAAAGAAGAAAGTCCAACTCATAGAGACTGTTTTTGTGAATGAACAGCATGAAACCTGACAGCATGGATGATAGTTTGCTGGAGAATTGTAAGAATTTTGAACTTTACTGTTGGATTTCACATCTTGTAAAAAAGGCTTTCCACATTAATCAGAACGTTTGTGAATGACATGGACTTTTATACATTTAAAAAATGGTTTCTTCCCCTGAATCCTTTAACTGAAGGTCTGATCTCTGATCTGACTACTCAAATATCAACCTGTTTATTTCCAGTTCTGTGTCTTTAGACTCACTTCACACACACATCCGTATAGTTTCCTGGTATATTTTTTGGTATTTGTACATCGGAGATGGTGAACAGGACAATGCTCTGATGGTGTGTTTTATCATGTTCAGCTGTCAGTGGACTGGATCTGGAACTTTTAGCTTTTACACATTAAAGACCTAAAAGATGTCTTGATAAAGAAGCATTGGATTGGTAAGACGAGACGTTTACAGTCTGCAGGACATTTGGAATCAGTTGCAGCCTGACCCACATTCCTGCCGTGAACTTTCAGCACAGTCTTTGTTCATTTGGCTAAAGCACAAAAAAAAAAAAAAAAACCAAGACTTTAGTTCAGCTGAGTTTTCTGCTCTGCTCATTAACGTGGAGCAACAAGGAAACCCACCATTAAAAATGTTTTTAAATGTATTAATTTTATTAAAAAATTGAAATACTGTACATCCTAAAGTTAAAATGCTACTTTTCATGTTTCTCGCCTGACTTATGTTGACAAATATCAGTGTTGAAACCTTTTTAGTCAAACCTTGAACATAACAAGCACAAGCTCAAAACCATGCTGACTTTTAGTTCAGCATCTGTAAAACTGACAGAATTACAGCCATTTCTGTGTTTTCTACGGTCAGCTGGCTGAAGCAGCCATCTTGAACCAGCTTGGCTCCAAAGGTTAATCAGTTGTAGATGTATTCAGTGATGACTTCCTGAAAAATTCATTAAAATATGCAGAGACAAGCTGTTGACTCCAAACAATTAAATTAAATTCAGTTTATTTCTCTTGTGCAATCTGTTAGCCCTCAGAATATGTGTTGTGGACTGGTTTCATCTACTACCACACCAAATGTAAGGTCAACATCTGCAACATTGTTTGAATTACAGCCATTTTAGTTTTTAAGGGCATTGGCTGTGGCAGCCATCTTGAATTGACTCTTGAAGTGAATCAGTTGCAGATGCTAAGATTAATTTCTGCAAGTTTCATTAAAATCTGTCCAGTGGTTTATGAGATGTTTTGCTAACAGACAGAGACTGGCATGTGCAAAAACATCATCGGTGAAAGAGGAAAATGCAGAAAACATCATTTATTGTAGTTAGTGGAGTTTTGTAACATTCCTAAAGCAGAGGAGGGCATGACTTTTATTGATGTAAGAAAACCAGAGTGGTCTGCTGCTGCTCTAAAATCATGTTGGTCTCTCAAAGTTTTAGCTGTGATGTCACAGCATTCAGACACCTTTACACAATCAAACTGTTTTAGGTTTACCAAATCCCCCACAAAGTTTGAATAAGACCAGCTGGAAACAAAGAGAAACTTAGGAAATATTTTAAAACACTTTTTGTGAACACCTCTTGTATTTATCAATGCATTAAAGAGCTCAAACTGTAAAAAATAAGAGTGATTTCTATTTGTTTATGTTGAAGTTAAAAGCAGAACATACGTTTCAGATTTAAAAAGTCAGCTTTTTACAGAAAAACAACAAGAAACTAAAGAAAAAGGTTTGTATGCTCAACCATCCAGGTACTTTATAGATAACAAAAGAATGTTGAATCATTTCATCTGGACCAGTTTCTTTAAGCTTAAAATATTGCATGAAGAATGAGAGTTTGAAAGATAATTTGTAATAAAGTTAGTCAGTTTTACCTAAAACAAGATCTGTGTTGATCAAGATACTGTAAAATTCACTAAACTTAACCAGTCTGTTGACTTCAACGTCGTACATTTAAAATGTTCCAACATTTCCAGCAGAATTTAATCATTTAACAATACTTTCTGACATATTAGATCCTTAAATGTGCAACCGTCTTGTCATTTATGAAGATATGCATCGAGCCAGAGGTCCCCCGAGGTTTTTAGTGATCTGAAAAAACACAAGACAAAAGGACCATTATTACCAGCCAGTTTATGAGACAGTCAGTTGTTCTTAAAACACAGAAAAAAGACAAACTGCCTCATAAGTACCGTATTGTTCAGACTATAAGGCGCACCGGATTATAAGGCGCATTAAACAAAACAAGTTCATTTTGACACATTGTTGAGCGCCATGTTCCACATAAATTCAGTTCGAGGTCAGTAAGCACAACCAGAATTAATACATAAGGTGCACCAGATTATAAGGCTCACTGTAGATTTTTGAGAAAGTGAAAGGATTTTAAGTGCGCCTTATAGTCCAAAAGATTTGGTATGTCGGCGACAGAAAATTAATGTGCACAGTCACAACTTTCTGACCTTGATTTGCTTTTCATTTGTTAAATAAAGTAAGTAATTTTAAGTTACGACTGTTTTGCAGCAAGAACGGTATGTGGGTGAAAGGTGACGTCAATTAGAGAAAACATTTCACTACCACAATATATCAGAGACTGTGACAGTTTTTAAAAAGAAACTAAAATCAGTCGTACTCATTCATGACGTGAATCCATTGGATCTGTGTCATGTGATGTTTGTGTGGTTTGTTTATGGATTATTGTTTTATCAACTGTTGTATCAGTTTTGTTTAACAAACTGTTTTTATTTTTTATCTGATTTGAACAGCAGATGAAATGTAGTTGTGCTGAGTCCGGTGCATTTACGTTGAGTTTTGATAAATGTGCGCGGCCCTTTTAAATGAATAAAAGAAATGAAACTGAGATTAAATGTAAGTTCTGTTTCCGTGGGCCCGTTCTCCGTAGATTACCTGACGACGTCAGCCATGCCTCGCCACAAAGTTTTAACCTGGTAAGGAATCCCGTGTTTCTCACACAGAGCGCGGACCCGCTGAGCCACCAGGTGGTAGTTGTGACGCGGCATCCTGGGAAACAAACTGGGAGGAAAAGAACAAGGATGAAGATGAATGTGTCCCTCAGAGATCACGACACGTCAGCTGACTCAGCTCAAGAAACTGAACACGAGGAATTTAGAAAAATTCATCAAATTCAATCTTAATTTTAAATTCAAGTGGGGGAGTGGTGGCGCAGAGGTTAGAGAAGATGGGCCTGTGATCGGAAAGTCGCAGGTTCCACTCCCCGGACCAACAACATCAAAATGTGCTTGGTAAAAGTGAAGCACCCACACCTGCCTCCACCCTCATTCACCACACTCTGAGCCCCTGAATAAGACTCTTAATCCTCCATCTGCTCCCAAACAGGTCTCTCTTGAAAGAGTCCTTGTGACCCAATGAGACTACCTGTATAAATAAAGCTTAGATAAAAAATAAATAAAAGAACTAAGCTGAAGTGTCACTGGTTCTGTAACTCGTGGAGGATCCAACAGGAACTGTAATTTCTCTCTTCATACAACCTCTCAGGTAAATCTGTCCTCTCTGCACAGTTTTCAGACTGAGCCCGGATCTGTGGCCATGACTGACAGCCACTGTTTTATGAAGTTCCTGTACTTCTATTTATTGAAAGAGCACTGCCTGGTTCCCTGCTGGACCTGGTACCTGTGTGTTGCTTTGTGAGGTAAAAGATCAACAGGAAAATGACCAGTACCAACAAACAACCAGAGCACAACTCTTAAAACCTGTCACAGCAGATTTTAGTCAAACATTGAGTCTCCTCCTGGGCTGTGTGGATCCTGGACAGTAGTTAAACCACATGGTTGGACTGTAATCACATCACTGTTGACTTGGCCTCAGAAATTAACTTTACATTTTCAACACAGAAGCTTCAGTGGTTTGTGAAGCTGCACCTTGTTGTCTACAAGAAACCAGAAACCCTGGGTACCTGCTGAAGTCCAATAATGGCTAAAGATTCATAAAGTTGCCTTCACACATCCCAGTTTTGCATCTTAAGCCAGTATCTCACTGGGCTGTGACTCCAGGTGACAAACTGGAAACTGTGTTCGCAAAGGAGTTTCCAAAATGATGGAAATGTTCACAAAGTTTCCTGATGCATGCTCATAACAAGTCAGGTCCTCTGGACTTCTTCAGTCCAAAGACCACTTTGGCCAGGATTGCCTCAGACTAGTTCAAGACAGACTGAAGAAGTCTTCTGGATGAAAGATGCAACGTTTCATCAAAGAAGAATCCTCCAGAGGACCTGACTCGACCTGGTTATTGATCCACCTGGATCACTGAGCAGCATCAGGACCTTCTCAGTTTAGTTTCTGTGAGTCAAAAAGTGTGAGACAACCATGGCAGCAATTGGCAAGCCATGAAAAAAAAAAAGGGTTCAGACATTCCAGGCACCGTGAGAGTGCAACAAAACCGCCTGTAAAATAAGAATACAGTACAGTACATTGCAAACACAATGAAGACGTTTTATAATGAAATTCTAACAAAACAAATGCAAACTCCTGACGAGTTTTGGCCTAGATGTCAGTGAAAAATTGTGTAATGTTTTACAGTTTTATGCCTCCAACGGGTCGCCAACAGTCCCAGCCCATGAGACTCAGGCTTTATAAAGCAACTCCTGACAGGTTCTGTCAGGTTTTGAGTTTTAACTCTGATGTGATGGAGCTTGGGGCTTTTAATGTTTGTCATAACATTTGAATTTGCTCAGCTGCCTTTGTCTTAGCTCCTCTTCTCACCACCTGAGGCCTGCACTGTGAAGCAGGACCAGTGTGGCAACTCAAGGTTCAGAAGTTAATTGGCTTCATGATCCTGAAGATCCCAAACTGAACCTGCCAGTCTGACTTTGTCTACTGGTCCTTGGTGTTTGTTGAGGATGAACTGCTGATGAGGATGATTTAAATTCACAAGAGAAAGAAAGAGAGACCTGTTCAGAGACCTTCCTGGTCAGTTTCCACTGAAAAGCCACAACCACAAGCAGATGAGCTTGTTTAAAGTTTCCACAAGAGACACTTCCTTTACGTTCTTACAGAAGATGCAGGTGATGTACTGTTTATTGTTTTCAAGAGGCAGGTTTTACACTTACTGGTGCTCGATTTGAAAGTTGAGATGTCCGCTGAACCAGTCGTTGAAGAAGGACTGCTCAATGTTGCACGTGGCTTGTAGCTAGCACGGAGGATGAGACATGAGCACACGTTAGTGTGGGCAGATGTGGTGCATGGTTTTTTAGCAACACTGATTTTAAGCTTAGGGAACAACTTTAGGCATATTATTCATGAAAAAAAACAAAACAATTTAACATCTGAATGATGCACTTCAAGTAAAAGCAACTTTAAGTCCTAGCAAACTTTTCCATGCCAACTTTAATTTGCTAAAGTAAAGATATTGAAACGAGGTCTTGTGGTGAGATTTAGGAAAGCTGGAATATCCAATAGTAATAAGTGATTATTAAGCTTTTGCTAACTTTTATCAAGAGTGTTTGAGCAGGACAGTCAGGAGAGCAGTGGACATAGAAGTTAGTTTTCCTATTCATACATCCACAAACATTAAATGAGGAGAATGTCTTTAAATATCTATAACTGAATGTGAGATTTAAATAGAGCAGCACAGTGGCACAACTGGTAGAGCTGCTGCCTCTAAGCAAGAAGGTTGCCGGTTCAAATCCTGGTCTGTGGGCCTTTCTGGGTGGAGTTTTCATGTTCTCTCCGTGCATGCGTGGGTTTTCTTCGGGTACTCCAGTTTCTTCCCACAGACCAAAAACATGCATGTTGGGCTGAATCTAATCTAAACTGTCCCCAGGTGTGAGTGAGAGACGGGATGGTTGTTTGTCTAATTTGTCTCTGTGATGGACTGGAGACCTGTCTAGGATGTCCCCGCCTCTCGCACAGTGATGGCTGGACATGGACAACAGTGACCCCCTTGACCCAAAAAGGAAGACGCGGGTACAAGATAATGGATGGATGGGTGGATATTTAAATAATTTAGTGTAAATTCAAATATACTCATATAACTTTCTGATGGAATGAATAGAAGCAGTGGGTTTTTTTTTGGAAAGCTCATTAATCCAACAGGAAATGCCATAACCTACTTCGCTCGCTCATGTGTTTATACCTTGTTTTAGGAGTTTGAAAAGATAAGTTTTCAAATGTTAACGTCAAAAACAAACAGTTTTCCACATTGTGTTTACTCTACGGCTACACCATGACCCCCTATATTCACTGTTTTAAATAATTTTAGTTCTCTTTAAGATAAATAATGTTAGTAACTTACTTTTTTATCTACGTCTATGAATGTTACTTCTGTTGCGACTTGGCACTATACTGTATAAACAAACTGAACTGAATTGAATTAAGCCTTTAAGACAAAAAAGGAAAAGTTTGACTCGGTGTAAAATGTTTGAAGGTGAGAAGAGAAGTCAGGTAAGACTTTTGTTGTTTCAAGCTACAATGTCCTTTATCGCATCAAATCAGCACTGAGGTAAAAATAAACTCAACGTTTTTCTGCTTTAGACGTCATATGGTACAGATATAAAAATTCTTGACGTTAACTGTTGGGCTCAACCTTGTTTGTCTTTTAACAAAATATCTCTTAAAGCTCTGGACAGAGTTGAATGAAACATTCAGAACATTATCATTAGATGTACAGTACTTCTACAATTTGGATGTAAAGCAATTCAAGATGTCCACCACAGCTTATAGACCCTAACTCACACACAAATGGCTATACCTACGTAGATTTGATAAATACTGAGTCAAAACGTGGCAGTTTAGTAGCTGACAGTCATTCACAGCACAAACATCAGAGCAGGCAAGGTGTCACTATATCACGAGACAGCTATTTTCATGAGTTTACCAAAACGGCCAAAAATCTGTCATTTCTGCTGATAAAGTAATCTTAGTTTTAATCTCCAGCATGAAAGGCTTTGGGCACTTTGCTTTGTTGTTGCCAGAGTAAAGGAGTTTAGCCAGATTAATACACAAAGCACAATATATGAGGAAAGTAGAAGAAAACAACAAAAAAGAATGTTGAACTTTATAATTTTGTTATAAACCACATACCTGCATGGTCAGCCAGTCCTGGTGCCGCTCATATTCAATATTCATTGGAAGATGGTTCATCTGGGTCACCCACACAAACCAGTGGCTCTCTAAAAACCTACAACAATAAACAGCAACATAAAACTGTTCATGCGATAAAGAAGTTCAGAACCTTCAGGTTGCATTCAGAACCTTTAACGATAAACTCTGAATGGACTTGTTTTGTGTCTATATTTGTATTAAAATATAAAACTAATAAATAAACTTATTGTTTAAATTCATACCTGACAAACAAGATGAGTGCCACTGAGCCCAGCAGGCCGTACAGCGGGGTGTAACAGTAGAAGAATCGAAAGTAGAACGACAAATACCAGGCCAGATCCTTGAAATGACAGATCAGGTTAGTTAAAAACGTTCACGACTCCCTCATCCAACACTTGATGTGTAAATAAAGATTAGCTATGATTAATCCCTTGACTGGGACTTTTATTTTGATGGACCATGAAAAATCTAAAATATATGATGTTTTGTTTTATTAACTTTATATTAAACTATACATACATTTTTACATTTTAGGCTTGAAACAAAATTTTTAAACAAAGTTCAATGAAAAGTTGAATCATGGTGTGTAATAAACTGAAGTTTCTGTCTTATTGTGTTTGGTTTGAACAGGTCATGACCGACGGCAGGTCAGTCATGAATTGCACCATTTCTTTCAGTCGTGCCTGACTAAACCCAGTTTAAAAACATTTAATCATCTTAGAGCCTCATGTAATACTCCAAACCCTTCAAAGCACTTTAATGCAATATCGCTGCCAGCCCATAAGCCAAAGGCACCAGAGCAGAGGATGATTAAAGACTGATTTTTTTGAGTTTTTTCCAAAAGAATTTTATGAATTCTGTTAGTTTTTTTTTTCATTCAACCTTTGTTTATACAAGTTAGTCTCATTGAGTCATGAGGACTCTTTTACAAGAGAGACATGTTTTAGACAGATGACAAGACCAAGCTTGGCCAAAACAAGGACCAGTGGCCAAAAGTGGCCGGTGCAAATCACCATCAGGCCCATAATATCCTCCAACTGAAAAGAAAACAAGTTTAAAATAAGCTGATGAAAACCTGCCTCAAGTTTTGGACAAATACATCAAAAACCTTTAGATTAAGAGAGGCTAAAACATTTTCTACATCACTGTGTTTCCAAAACAAGTCTGAAACGTAAAGACTTCAAAAACATAAATATGCCTTATATATTTATTTGTATTTTTAAGCCAGTAAATATATTGACAGTTCACACTCACAGAGAGTGCATGTCATTATAAGTAATAAATAATAGTATATATTGTCATGCACATTAAAAAAAGGTTTTTGTGGAGACATTTTTATCAAGCATACTATTTTAAAACAAGAAAAAGCCTGAAAATAATCTAATTTTCCAGTTCTCTATGTGGCCCTTTGATTCCTTTCAATATCTTGATTTTGCCCTATTTGCAAAATAAATGTTGCCCACCACTGTTTTAAACCGTGTAGTGTCAGTTTAAGTTTTTTTTTTTTGTTAAAACAAGATCTGAAATATGAACGAAGATCTCAGAAGCCTCAGTCCAGAGACATTCATGTCATCTCTGAACAAAGTTCAAGACAGAGACGTCTGTAATGATTCTGAGAATAAATCTCCATTTTAGTGCTTGTTAAATGTTGTTTATTTCACTGAAGAGCTTAATGACATTGTGGCATTCATCATTTTAAGTATTGCCATTTGATTTTTACATTAGTACTTTTTTCTTGTATAAGTACAAACACACAGCCTTTTCTGGTTATGACAGTTTTTTTAACCGAGACACAATTACAACCATCTGCTAAAAATCACATTATTTGTTACATCTTTTTTTTTTTTTAACGTAATTAGGATTCCTTATTTCCCTGATTCTGACCTCTTGGAGTTAAAAGTGTGAAACAAAGGATTTAGTGCAGGGTTATTCAACTAAACTGCTCAGGGGGACACAGTTACTGGAAGACAAGCGCTCAAGGGCCAGACATCCAGCAGTTATTATCATTAAGTAAGTTTGTTTAACAATTTAAAATATAGTTTTATTTAAAAATTAACCCATTTGTGGACTGAACTGAGCTCACCTGTGGGCCTGATATGGCCACCGGGCCACCAGTTTGAATTTAGTGTTCACCACTGAATAAAATGAAGGTAACAAAGCAATAAAATATAATAATATACCTTAAGGTAAGATATATAATATATAAGATTATAATATAGCTTATTACTATTATGATTTTTTTATCATACCAATATCCTATTATATCTTATATATGTCAGTATTTTGCTCTCTATTTTATTGCATCATCCATAATATCCTATTTCATTTATTTATGATTTAACATGAACCCTACATCAGTTTATTACAAATAGAAACAGTTCATATAAAATGAATCGTAGATGCTTCTTACCACCCAGTTGCGGCGAGAAATCATGACATTCAATATCTGAAGGTTGAAGACGAGTGGAATGAGCAGCGGTGGTCCCACTAAAGTAAAAAATAAAATGCTCAGGTTTTCTTTGGAGACTTTTTGTTTCTTTTAAATACTTCAATGACTTTAAACATACGAAGAAAGTAGTACTGATGTTGGTGGTTATATGGCATCTGTTTGATCTTTTTAATGCCGTACTGTGAGGAATAAAAGAGAACAGATTCATGTGAGTAAATAAGCTGTATATTTAAAAAAAAAGGTTTGAAAATACTTTTTCTTTTAGCTGCTTGCCACCACAGGTTGAATGGCGCCGAGAACAAAGATGCCTGACATGTTGACATCAGGATCCTTACTCAGGACGTTGGGTTTGGCGTGGTGACTGAAATGTAGATGATTCCACCAGCTGGCTGAAGCTCCCTGCCAAAACAGCCTTTTAATACCCGAGAAGCATTTTACAAGAAAATAAACATCACATCTTAAAATGTTACCTTCAAATGTCCGATGACAAACTTGTGCACCAGGTGATTCCACTTGGACTTCTTGAAGACAGACAGGTGACCAAAGTCGTGCTGCAGCCATCCAGCCTGGGACTAGTGAGGAAATTAAAATATGCTTTTTGTTTCTGCAGTGTCAAAGTGCTTTAGTTATATTTAGTTAGTGAGTTGTCTTTTGTTTAACAGGCTCATTTCATAATCTGTTTGCCTCTCTTATGATTGTCTATTGTTGTCGCTGTTGTCATCATTCTTTGTTGAATCAGGTCTCTCTTGTAAATGAGTCCTCGAGGCTCAATGGGATTAACCTGCCTAAATAAAGGTTGAATGAATTTACTGAAATTGTCCAAAGTCATTTGTAATCTATAGATTTCCAGGCAGGAACTCTATAAAGATATAAAAACTTGTATAATTACGAATTTTAACCAACTCATTTATTTCCCTGCAGTAATGTTGCCATTTTCATTTTATTTGATTGTTTTTACTGTTAGCAAAACATCTAGTTTTTTAATGAAATGAAAACAACCTGATACAAGATGGACGCCACAGCTCCATAGTAGTCAACGTGAGAATGGCTTTAACTTCATCCACTGTACAGATATTGAACTAAAACTGGCAGTGGTAGTAGCTGAGAGTGATATCCAGCACGTACTGAGCACAAACTGCCGACGTAACATCTATTTTTTTTATATAACTTTGGCATGCAAAGCAAAAAATGGCAAAAGCTAACGCAAAAAAGCAAGACTAGCAAAATGTTAACCAAAGGTGAGAGTAGCAAAAAGTTGTCAAAGGTTAACTAGAGGTGGCCAACAAAAAGTGGAAAAAGATTAGCCAAAGGCGACAGTGGCAAAAAACTAGAAAAAGATGGCTCAAGCTCAGTGAAAAGTGGCAAAAGATTAATGGAAAAAAGTAACAAAAGGTCTGCCAGATGTCACAAAATGCTAGCAAAATGACAAAACACAAACCAAGAGCTAAAATGACAAAAAGCTAACAAAAATTTGTAAAAGGTCAGCCAATAGTGGCAAAAGGCTAGCAAGAAGTGGCAAAAGGCTAGCAAGAAGTGGCAAAAGGCTAGCAAGAAGTGGAAAAAGGCTAGCAAGAAGTAGAAAAAGGCTAGTAAGAAGTGGCAAAAGGCTAGCAAGAAGTGGCAAAAGGCTAGCAAGAAGTGGCAAAAGGCTAGCAAGAAGTGGCAAAA
>JARVGQ010064530.1:0-21811 GCA_031762355.1 Hypsolebias martinsi | reverse complement strand
CCACGGCCGATCACCTCGCAGCCACCATGCTTCCACAGATCGCAGTGATGCTGGCGGACGAGGCGCCGAACGTCACGGTTCAGATGGTAACGGCGAGCGGTCGTTCCGCTGAACGGTTGTTGGCCGAGGAAATCGACCTGATCCTCTCACCGGTGCAGATCGTGCGAGCGCTGATGCAAACATCGCAGCGGCTGCGGGCGGGGCTCATGACCGAGGACCTGCTGGTCGAGCCCTTCGTGTGCATCGCACGCGACGACGAAGGATCAAGCGACACGATCGACTATGCCGACCGGCCGCATGCCACGTTCGCGCTCGAGGTCGACTTCGCCGCCAGCCTTGAACAGACGTCGCTCGACGAGCGGGGTGAGGCGCAGTTCAACAGAGTGATGAGCTCCAATTTCACGATCCTGCCGCTCATCGTGGCAACTTCGAACTGCGTAGCGCTCGTGCCGCGCGGCGTCGCCAGGCTGGCCGCCCGATCCCTGCCGCTTCGCATCCTTTCCCCGCCCATACCCGTGCCCGACCTCGAAATGGTCGCGATCTGGAGCCGACGCCGCACGACCGACCCAGCCTTGCTCTGGCTCCGCCGCCTGATGCGCCGCGCCGCGGAGCATACTCGCTAGCTCCGCATGGCAGCGGCTATGAGCGCGCGCGAACTAGATTTACGAATGACTGAAGCTGGAACGGCCGGGATGCAGCCTGGATGTCTAATTGTGGGGCTCTCCCGTCACGGCCCGATGCTGGAGCGAAGATTCCCCGATGTTGGGCTGAGGCTCACCATTTGAGCGCGCTGCTCTCGGAAAAACTTGGCTCGCTCAATGAGCCCGCCCGCTCGCAGACTACACGATCACATGCTCGCCTCTTGGCCGGGCCGTTTACTCGCCGAGCGCGTCGAGGTCGGACAGCGCATTCCTCGGAAGCATCAGCAATTCTGCCGCAAGGTTCTCCGCGAGATGTGCGACGATGCACCGCACACGGAGCGGATTCTGATCTGGCCCCCGTTCGCGGAGCGGACTTGAGCGGTTGCTGAACCCAGAGCGC
This sequence comes from Hypsolebias martinsi, assembly GCA_031762355.1. Taxonomy (NCBI): domain Eukaryota; kingdom Metazoa; phylum Chordata; class Actinopteri; order Cyprinodontiformes; family Rivulidae; genus Hypsolebias; species Hypsolebias martinsi. The sequence goes on along the minus strand of JARVGQ010064530.1, from coordinate 20,770 downwards.
GATGCTCGCGACGAACGCATTTTGAGTCCCGAACGGGGATGATTGTTGTAGTCCTCGATCCATCCCGCAAGCGCTGTCAACGCGGTGCGCCCATCGGGAGCGGTGAGACGCGGACATAATCACGTTTGATGGGATGCACGAAGGCTTCGAAGATGCCGTTGGACTTTGGGCTACGGACACCCGTGAAACGGGGTTTGAACTCGAGCTGCCCGGCAAATGTCCGTGTTTCGCGAGCGATATAGGCCGAGCCCGACAGCTGCCTATCGGGAGCGCTAGTGGCGCGATGTAAGGGCGCCGGCACTTGACCCCGTCCAGGGCAGCGCCCCTAGTTTTGCCGCTACCCGGACGACGACCGAGAAGGTGCGCGTGGTTTGCGCCAGCGCGGTGGCCAGCGCGAGCGTGCCCCGTGGCTTCGACCAGCCCGGCCGGGAACCTTGGCTGCATCACCGGGGCTCGCTGAGCGGTCCCGTCGGGAGCGTGGCGAACGTCGGCTCGCCGGTTCCCGTCTGGATCCGGACCTGCACGTCGCCCACTGCGTTCCGCACGGCGGGCGTCCCGACGAGTTTGGCGAGACGCTCCCGGGCGCGCCGGATGCCGGGCCACGGGTCAGCGGCAGGTCGGCCAGGCGTTCCGGCGAGCCGGCCGCTCTGGAAGCGAAAGAGCATGATCTGGCTGTCGTTCTGGGCGATCAGCCAGGCGCGGTTACCGGTCGGCGGCATCCAGGGCGCGCACCGGTCGTAGAAAGTCGTGACCCCTTTCCGGGCATGCCACAGCCCGAAGCTGGCCGGAGGGCCTCGCGCGTCGTCGACGTCGAAGCCGACCATGAGCCGGTCGTTGCCATCGGCCGCCGTCAGGTCCCTGATCCGCTCCACACCCTCCAGGGTCGTCTTGAAGTCGGCCCCAATCAGGAGACCGCTCACCTCCCGGTCGTGGAGCCTCCCGGTGAGCGCGACCGTGTGTCGCATCATGTTCGCGCGGGCTTCGGGATCGGAGCTGGCCAGCAGCTCCAGCCTGAACTCCGGGTCGAGCGCCTTGTCCTCGATCATGTCCGCGATTTCGCGCGGCTGCTGGTGCGCCTCGGCCGCTCCCGCCTCCGTGCGCAGCCGCTCGGCTGCGCGTGCGAAGCCGCCGTTCAAGTCGCCGGCTGGCGAACCGTCATGCGCCGTCAGCCCTTCCTCTCCAAGTTCGAAGTGGCGGCTGCCGTCGCGTGAGGCGATGAGGAGTGGCGCTTGCCCATCCGCGGTCCAGAACGCGCAGTCGGGCTCCACGTCAAAGCGGCGCTCGACGTGCCCCGTCAGGCGGAGGACAATAAGCCGCTGCGGCCCGAGCCACACCGCCTGCTCGGGCATTTCGAGGTAAAGCAGGCCGCCGGTCGTCTCGAGTGCCATCGACAGCAGGGCGGCGGTCTGCGCCTCGTCACTGATCGTGCCGCCGCAGATGACGCGGAACGCGTCTGGGCTTGGGCGTGCACCGGGCGTGTCGAGCAGCCGCATCGTCGCCTCCGCGTATCGGAGGTGTGGATCGTTGATCATCTTCATATCTGACCTGCCTTCCTGTCCGGGAGGGATAGCCGCGGGTATGGCATCGCCGCCCCCGGAGCCGTGCCGCCCGACCTCGCCTCAACCGAAACCCGTTGTCCGCCCCGTCGTTGGCGGAGCTGCTCCCAGGGGGACTGTACCTGCGGATCGAGGCCGTTCTGCTCGATCGTCAGCCTGGCGACCGGCGGTCCGAGCATTTCGAGATGTAGCCGCTCTGGAGGATCGCGCATGTGTCACGACCATTGGCGGGCCTTGCCCGCCGTCCTGATCGCCGCCTGCAGGTGGATGGCGTCGGCGAGCAGCCCCGCCTTCTCGTAGCGGTCGGCGGCTGCCTGAAGCCGGGCCGAGTGTTCCTCCCGGACTTGCCGCCGAAGCTCCTCACTTGTGCGGCGGCTCACGGTCTGGAACCGCCTATATGGGACGTCGCGGCAAGGCCGTTCTTGCCATGGCCGTAGCCGGCGCGCCTGGTGATGCCGAGCCGCCGGCGGATGCTCGGCTTCTTCTCGAGCTGCTGGATAGCATGGGCGATCTGAGGGTTGCCGCTGATCGGCCCGATGGCGCAGGCCAAGTCGCAGACGACCCGTACGGTCTCCGCGGACCAGGACAGCTGAGCGAACCGGGGTCCGAACGCGCGACGCAGGATGCCGAGTGACTGCCGCATCATGGTGCGGTGCCTCGCGTGCGGGGCGCGGTGGAGCCGCCCGCCACGGCGGATATCGATGAACATGCGCCAGAACGCCGCGTCCCGGGTCGGCGTCAGCCACATGGTGGGATCGAACCGGGCTCCGGAGCCGCCACCCAGGCGCTGCGGCAGATGGAGATTGGCCATGCGAAGGGCGATTTTGCGGTTGTGGTCGAGGAGGATGTCAGCGCCGGCGAACTTGCGCGAGCCCTCGATGTAGCTCGTCGCGGCGGCAACCAACGCTGCCTGCGCCGCCGGATCGGCGCTCGCGCGGATGGCGGAGGCGAGCGTGACCAGCTGCGGCCGGGTCGAAGTTGGGGCGCGACCCGCAGGGCGCGGGAGGTTTGGTACACGCCTCGTGGGGTAGGTGTCGCGCACACCGTCCAGCGCGATCAGCGGCAACACGGCGTTGGTCTGGCCGTACCAGCGAAACAGATTGTGGTCGCGCAACATGGGGCGCTTCCGCTCGTGCGAGGGGCCTGCCCGATGAGCATCCGACGCGGGTGGCAACGGCGGCAATGCGAACACCTTGGCCATAACCTCGCGCACTTGGGTATGATCGCCGAAGGTGCTGGCCGGCCCCGGGATTGCACCCCGGGCGGCCGCCCAGAGCGGATAGCCGGCGGGCAGGCCGGCGATCTGGCTCGTGGAGCGGTCGAACAGGAGATCGCTCACCGCGCCCGATGAGAAGCAGGCATAGTCCAGCCAGCGGTAAATCTCGTGCAGATCGCCAGGTTTGAACCATGATGACAGCGGCGCTTCCGACCGCAGCGCATCGAGAAAGTCGGGCCGGCCGATGATCGCGCGAGCGCGAGCGAGGTGCCGCATGACGAGATGCGCGCGTTCGAGCTCGGCAAGGATCATGAACCCGTGGACGAGTTCGTGCCGGAACGGGCTACGCTCGACAACCAGCCGCAGTCTCGGCCAATGCCGGCAGGCAAGCGCGAACTCATTGCTGAGCAGCAGCGTCCAAGCCTGGGGACATTCCGCGCGCATCGCTGCGGTTGCGTCGAACAGCCAGGCCGGCGTGAACCGGAACAGGTCCATCAGCGCGTCGTCGCATGCCGGATCCAGTCCGGTGATCTGCTCGACATAGGCGAAATAGTCTGCGATCGTCAGCGGCAGCCGGAAAGGCTGGCGAGCATCGGCGGTGTCGCCGTGCGCCTGGGCGAGCGGCGAGAAGCACAGTTTGACGTACCGCCCCCCGGTCTGCACCGGCCAGCCGTTGACCCCGGGCTCGCCCGGATAGTCGAGGCCCGCCACCAGATACCGCCTGATCCGCCGGGCGAGCAGCGGCGTGATCGAAGCTGGCGCGACGATATCGGCACGGCCGTTCAGCCGGTCCAGCAACCGGTGACGGAGGATCAACGCCTCGATTTCGGTGATGACGATGCTCTTCATCGACCAGTTCTAGGCGGGAGGGGCATTTTCGCCAAACCGCCTATTTCCAGATCAGGATCACGACGCCGAGGATCACGATCTCGACCGTCATGAGCGCGGCCAGGATCGCAAACCCGCCGAGCTTCATGCCGATGAGCTCGCTCAGCTGCTGGCGGTAATCGGGCATGGCCTGCTCGTGGGCGAACGATACCGCGCGCATGAACTGCTGGGAGAGCGCCTTGCCGGCACCATCACCGGTCAGGCGCTTGTACAGCTGGTAGGTCGCCCTGGCGTCCGATGCCGTCTTCTCGAGATCTTCCTTAACAACGCGGATCTCGCCCATAGCGGATCGCATCTCGCCGACATAATAGCCCATCAGCTCCACGTTCTTGGTCAGGACCTTCTCGAACAGATCCCGGTTGCGGGTCAGCGTCTGGTCCACGTGCGTACTGCTCTGCCGGGTGGCGGCCAGGAGGGCCGCGCTACCCGCATCGGCGATCTCGATGATCCGCAGGAAACGATCGAACGCGAACGCGAACACCTTGAGCAGGGCGACCAGGAAGAACACCGTGCTGTCCCTCTCGAGCGCCTCCTCCCGCGAATATTCGAGCACGGCCAGATACTCATCGTCGGTGATGAGCTGCCGCAGCAGCGCGTCGGACGTCTTGCGGCGCTCGCCGCTGCCGGGCGCGCTCACGCGACGGTCCAGGCGAAATCGGCGTCGATGCCGAGCACGTCGCGGATGAGATCGAGCTGGCCGGCCCAGGCGTTGAGCCACTTGCGGACCGAGAGCTGTTCATCGAGCGCCAGAAGCGGCGAGGTCAGCGCCTCGGCGAACGGCACCTTGAGCGCCTCGGCGCGCGCCAGCACCTTCGGGGTGAGCGTCGGCATGTCGAGCACCACGCCGCCCCTTTCCGCCAGCATCGCCTTGGAGCGACCGCTCACGACCTGCCCGAACTTGTCGCAGAACGCGGCCGACTCCCAGAGCACATAGTCATTGGGCTTGTAGCCCAGCATGCTGCGCACGACGACGTAGCTGGCGCGGTCCCCGAACATCGCGATCGCGTCGGGCACCGCGGCGATCGACGCGAGGTGCGGCGTGATCGGAATCATCACGACGAGGTCGCGGCCGGCATCGGCATTGGCTTGGGCGAAGTCGCCGGCATCGAGGTTCTCGGTCAGCGCGCGAAACGTGTTGAGCGAGGCGGCCGGTCCGTCGAGTATAAGGAAGCGATCCTCGATCTGGGTGAGCGGCAGCAGTCGGCCGCGCTGGTCGGGATCGAACAGGTCGATCGCCGGCACGCCATGCTCGAGCGACTGCTCCTCCCGGATGGTGCCGTCGAAATTACGTTCGCCCATCTTGCTGATGGTCGTGCCCGTGGAGCCGTCGAGATCGACCAGCACGGTGGTGAACGCGCCGTCGGCGCTCATCCGCAACAAGGTCGCGGTGGCGATGGTGAGATGGCTGCCGCCGACCCCACCCTTGTTCTTGATGCTGAGGATGGTTCGCCGGAGCCGGCGGTTCGGGGTTGTTACGTTGGCATAATTCATGATTTCGTTCCCGGTTCGGATGCTCACACCCGATTGGGCGGTAGGGTGGTCGGGTTGTTTCGGAAGGTTCGCCCCGGCATCGATGGCGCCGGCGCGGCCGTCGACGACGGGGGCGGCGCACGGGGCGCCGCGTCGGTCGAGACTGAAGCGGGGGGTATCGCCGCAGGCATGTCGTCCGCCGCGGTTGTGACGGCGGCGTCGGGAAGTGGTTCGGGCGGGATGGTGGTTGCTGCCCTGTCGTGTTTGCGCTGCGTCGGGCGCTCTTGCGCCGGCGCAGCCGAGTTCGTCTTACGGGCGGAGAGCGGGCCCATGAGCCCCTCGTCGCGCAGCCGCTTGCGATAGGACCGCAGCGTCGCCGCATCGATGGGATATCCGGCTTCGGCCAGCACCCTGGCGATCATGGGATCGGTCCAGCCGAGCCGGGCGCGGACGTCGATGAAGCTGACGAGCGACCGCATCGCGTCCATCAGGGACGGACGTGCCTGCGGTGGCGAATGCGCGTCTGCCGCCAGCAGTTTCGTCACGTCGGCGGCGAGCTTCGCGCCATCAAGGCTCTTGCGCGGCATCTTGTGCTCCGTGGTTCGACGGAGCCACCCATCGCCGAACAGGCAGCGCGAAACTTGGGACATTCTAAAATTTTCATGTCGCGCTAGGCGCGGCGGTGCGTCGCTATCCGACACCACATTCTGAGTTGCCGCTTCACCTTATGTCGCGTGACGATGCGACGCGTGACGGCCTGTCATGCATTGCTACGTCGTGCCCGCAGTTGCTTTCAGCAGGGTAGGTTTTTGACACAGGATGCGGGTTCGCGTGGCCGCGAACCCGGGTCGATCCGGTTGCTCCGCCTGCTGACGCAGGTCTCGCAACCGTGATCGCGACGATGTCGCGGATATTGGGCGGATCGCTTGGCTTAGGTCGGGGCGCTGCCGATATGGTCGTGCATGATCATCAAGCTCATCGAGACGAAGGCGAAGACGAAGGAGGCAGATCGGCGCGCGCGCTATCTGACGCGCTATCTGGCGACCGCCGACCGCAGGTGGCTCGGCCTCGAGGCGCCAGCCCTCGATCACGGCCTGACCTTGTCGACCTATATGTCGCGCCAACCAGAACCGACGCTCCCAACCGGCGAGCGCGTACTTTTCAAAGGGGCAGCGATCAACGGCACAGCGCAGGCTTGGGACAACGGCGTAACCGAAATCGAGCGGCGGCTGGCAAAGCGATCCGCCAAGATCAAGAAGCCGGTTCGTCATGGGGTACTGTCTCTTCGCGAGGGCGAACGCCTGACAGAAGATCAATGTATTGAAGCCGTCGCGACGCTCGCGGCCGAGCTGCGCTGCGAGCCATCGGCGATCCTCTGGGCCGCGCACGGCGACACCGACAATTTCCACCTCCACATCATGTTCGTGACGGTCGATGCGGAAACGGGCGAAGCCGTCCCGTTCGGTCGCGGACCGAAGGGTCATGCGCAATGGAAGGAGGCGATGCAGCGCGCCATCGCGCGCATCGAATATGAGCAGAAGCTCCAGGCGGAGGCGGGTGGGCGCTACGAGGTCCGCAACGGTCATGTTGTTCGACGCGCCGAGCCATCGGCGGCCGCCCGGAGCGCGGCACCGGCGCCCGCTCGCAAGCGGACGCCGCTTCGCCGCGAGGTGCTGGCGTTCGAGGAACAGTCGGGGTTCATGTCGTTTACTCGGCATGCTCAGGAGGCCGCCGGGCCGATCCTCGATGCAGCCACCTCCTGGCCGGACCTGCATCGCGATCTTGCGGCACACGGCATCGGCATCCGAAGCAAGGACAATGGCGGCGAGCTCTACGCGGGAGCTGATCACGTCAAGCTCAGCAAGATCGACCGGCGGCACAGTTGGACCCAGCTGGTCAAGCCCGATCGGCTCGGACCCTATACTGAGCCGGCCGGGGTGGAACTGGTGCCTTACGACCCTCCCATCCTGGATGCGGCCAAGGCTGCCGCCTGGCTGAAGCGGTGCAATACAGAGCAGGCGATCGGCGCCGCGATCGACCGGCGGGTCGCGGCGCTGATCGCTGCTCGCGAAGCCGCGCTTGCCGAAATGCGGGCGAGCATCGCCGCGCACCGCGACGATCTGGCCGGGTTCGATGCCGACCCGCGGCTACGGCGCGACATCGCAGCCGCATGGCCGCGGCTCGGCGCTGACACCATCGCGTCCCTCGGCGCGGCCTTCGACGCGCGGATCGCCGCAGTGCGCGTCCTCCGCCGCGCGGTTGCGGGCGCCGACGATCTAGACGCCATCGATCTCGACTGCATCGGCGCACTCGACGGCGGTATCGCTGCGCCATGGTATGGGGAACGTGGCGCGCCGCCGGTCGCCGTGATCCAAGGCTACGAGGCTGAGCGCCGGGATGACGTCGTTCGCTACTGGCGCGAGGGCGACACGGCGCGATCCGGACAGCCCGCAATGGTCGATGCCGGCGCCATTATCTGGGTCAACGACGGATCAGATGAGACGATCGCTGCGGCGTTACGGCTTGCCGCGGAACGCTATGGCCGCGTCGCCGTGTTCGGCGACCGGGCTTACCTTGCGCGCTGCGCCGCCGTGGCGGGCGAACTCGGCGTCGAGATGACGACCATCACACCAGCCGAGGCCATTCGGCGGACCAAGACCGTATCGGGGCGTCACGAGACGCGCGTCAAAGCGCTCGCGACAGCGAAGGCGCGTCAGAACGAGGACCTGCGGCAATGGGCACGCGCTTATGCACGGGCAACTCCTGGCAAGGTCGCGGAGCCAGAGGAGAGGCGGAGGGCGCCGCCCATGTTGCGCCACCTCGCTGGGCACGAGACCGTCCCGACGGTGCAGGCGCTACATGCTGAGGTGGGCCAGCAGGCTCGCCCAGATGTACCAAAAGCCGGCAGACAATCCCGCAGGGAGTGGCAGCGAGATGCTGGCGGCATCGAATAACGGAGGTTGTCCCAACCCCGGCCACGTCTGTGACCGGCGTGGAAAAGCGCTCCATGCGCAGCTCTTGAACAGCAGGGCAGGAAGAAGGATGGAGTGAGCCAGAAGGCAGATGGAAAAATGCTCTTGAAGCATTGATCCGAGCCTGACGGCTCCGCGCGTCCGCGGCTGCGGACGCGCGATCTCCGTCCCAAGGACTGCCTCATGACCGATACGATCACCGCCTTGCGTCCGCGCGGGGTCCTGCCGGAACGCGCACGCCCACCGTTCAACGCCCGACCCGTCTGTGCCGCGGGGCGCGACAGCCGCTCCAGCGAAGGGCCGTACGCGACCCACTACACCGCGACCGCGTCTTGGTGCTACATCAACCGGCTCCCCGGAAGCGACAGGTTCGGCAAGGTACCGGATGGCTATCTGGACCGTGGCGACCTGGTGGCTAGCGGTCGCTGTCACCCGCAGAACAAGATCCCGAACGAACTCAGGAGCGGTGACCAGCTGTGGCGCGATGCCGATGATGCCGCCGCCCTGGAAGGCCCGCGCGCCATCTCGGCGACTCACATCGTCGCCGACCTGCCAATGGCCGAACCCGAGCGCTGGACATGGTTGGTCGAAACCTACGCCTACCGGCATCTGGTCGACAAGGGGATGATCGCCGACTGGTCGATCCATGGCCGCAAGGCTGCCGACGGCGCCTGGACCGGCCATCCGCACGTCCACATCCTTGCGACCGCCCGGTTCTGGCGACCCAACGGCCGCGTGGGCTCGCACCAGTGGCAGTGGCTCGCCAATGCCGACCAGATCCGCGCCGCCGAGGACGGCTGGCTGCGGCTGACGGGCTTGCGCCCGGCGCTCGCCGCCTGATCAACCCGAATCCTCTCGGATCATACTGACGCCCGTCGCCGACCCCGGCGGCGGGCGTTTCCTCTACAAGGAACACGAGATGTCCTTCTACGAACTGGACCCGAAGCGCCCCGGCGAGCCGCTTGCGTGCGAACTCGAGCGCTTTGCCGATTACCGCGTGCTGCGCCGCCTGCCGCAGCCCGATGAGCTCTGGTGCCGCTCGATGCCGGTGCCGACGAACGTGATGAAGCTCGCCGTGATCGACGTCGAAACCACCGGGCTGGACCCTGCGCGGCATAAGATCATCGAACTGGCGATCGGCACGATCAGCATCGATATGGCGCAGGGCGACCTGGTCGATGTGTCGCCGCCGCGCTCCTGGCTGGAAGACCCGGCCGAGGACCTGTCGATCGAGATCGAACGGCTGACCCGCATAACCTCAGGGGCATGCTGATCGGGCAGTGGATCCGGGACGTGGAGGTGGAGCAGGTGCTCGATGGCGTTCACGCTGTAGTTGCCCACAACGTCCGGTTCGACAGGGCGTTCGTGACGAAGCGGCTGCCGGTGTTCGCCGACCTGCCCTGGGCCTGCTCCATGCGGGAGGTCGATTGGGCGGAGCATGGGCTCGGCGGGGGGCGCAGCGTCGCGGGGCTGCTGACGCAGGCCGGGTTCTTCCTGCCCGACGCGCATCGTGCAGCGGCCGACGTCTGGGCGACCACCTGCCTGCTGGCGATGACGGCGAGCGATGGTCGCGCCATCGCCGCGCATCTAGTTGAGACCGCGCAGCGTCCGACCCAACGCCTCTGGGCCAACCGGGCGCCGTTCGGATGCAAGGACGTGCTCAAGGCCGCAGGTTATAGCTGGTCACCTGAACGACGCGCATGGTGGATCGAACGTGAGGCCGAGACGGTAGATCACGAGGCCGTGTGGCTGAAAGAGCTAAGCAACGCCGTCCAACCCGACGTAGAGCGGATCGACTGGTACAATCGCCATTAAGCCCACGTCGCGGCGGAACCGATGTATGCGGAACCACGGCGCCAGCGCCTGGCCCTGAACTTTATCGTCGGTTCGAACCGGCGGTTATGATCTTACCCCGTCGTGGGCACGAAGGCGTCCTGCACCTGGCTCGGGCCGCCGTCCTGCGCGTTGCTTGGCAAGGCGGACCCGTTCGGCCGAAAGCTGGGTTAGGGTCTTTACCTTGGCCCAGAAGTGCACACCCTTTTTGCCGTGCTGGTTGACATCGCCGAACGCCGACCGCTTGCAGGCAACAAAAGGTATCATGAGGCGATCGGCACCGGGACCGGGATGCGCATACCGACCATGCCGATGTTCAGCCGCGGGGCGAACTCGTGGGCGGCGGGGCCGTTGCGGGTGAACATGACGACCTCGTTGCCATACTGGTGCCCGCTAGGCAGGCGAAGCGCAGTCTCGAAGTTGAGCGCGCGGAGGATCTGGAGGCCGAGGCCGAAGATCTCCTCCTGAGAAGACTTCATTCGCGGCTCATCCGGTCGAACAGCGACGGGCCGATAAGAAGCATTATTCATGATTGTACGGAGCACGAAATTGTACGGAGCACGAACGCTCGAAGCTACGGCGGCGGCAAGGGCCGGTTCGCTCAGTCAATAGGTTTCCGGTCAAAAGCCGACGCGCCGCTGAGCCGTGGACGGCGGCCGAGCTCCGCTAGGGAGGTCGGCACCCCATGCACGTTCAGTGAGACAGGCAAATACGCCAGCTATTCGAGTGCCCATGTCTGTCCGCCGTGGGGCACCAGCATCTGAGCGGGTTACGGGTCAATCTGCCCGGCGAGATATCGGCGCGCGGATTGTCTGTCTGTTGATAGGATCGCCGCCATAGGGACGTGCTTCGGCCGGCGGTCCGGTGCATGACGATAAGCGCATCGCCGTCGCGTCACCCGGTCGGCGCGGTCACGGCCGCAAGTGCGGCAAGATAGGCGGCATAATCGGCTGGCGGCCCGGAGACGAAGGTGTGGGGCAGGGGGATCAGCGCCGTATTACAGACGAACATCGGCGCCGGCCCGGAACAATAATAGACCGCCGCGACATTCCCGCTGGCATCGCTGAACGCGAACGGCTGGTAATGGACGATCAGGTTTGTCGGGCTGTTCCACTGGATGGGAAGCTGGATGATCGACGTGCCGACGCTGCCTGCTTGCGGATCCTCGTTGGGCCAACCCTGCGATATGCCCGACGGCCACACGGGCTCGACCATATTGCCCCATGCGGCCATGTTGATCGGGTAGGGAAAGGGGGCGGAACTATACCATGAGGGACCGCTGGCATATTTGGGCGCGATGTCGCCCTGACCGGCCGGCACCTCGACGCACCAGAAGTCCGTGAAGTCGGTGGTAAGCGGCTGGGCGATGGTGTCGATCAGGTTCTGGACGTACGGATCGAGCGCTGCGGGGTCGCTGACGGTCGCATAGACCTGCCCCATCTTCTGCAACTGGGCATAAATGTTGGCGGCATGCGTGCCGAGCTGCGGTTCCTGCGAGGTCCCGGACCACGCCGAGATCAGGAACGCCAGTCCCTGCAGCTGGATCGCGATCATCGCCTTCATGTTCGGCATCACCGTCGCGCTCAGCGTTCCGTTCAGCACCTGCGGGAAGTCGGTGAGCACCCGCGCATAGCGCACATGCTTGACGCCGGAGTTCCAGGGGCGCGGGTCGGGCTGGGGCTGTTTCGCGGTCGCCCACTTGGTGATGGCGTTGTTGACCAGATCGGCCTGGTAGGCGATGATCCCCTTCATTTCCCCCGTGCCGAACAACTGGTCGTGGATGTTCAGCATCGCCGCAGAGACGTCGTCGACGCTCTGCGTATCTGTCAGCAGGTCGAATACGGTCTTGATCGCCTGTTGCTGCACGTTCTTGTCGGTTGAGGCCAGCCCGGCGATCGCATCGGCAAACGTCACGTAATTCTGGATCACCAGATTCTTCTGGACGACATAGGCCTGCATCGCGGCCTGCAATTCGGCATCCTGTAGATCGGCCGTCAGGGTCGTCAGCGCCGTTTTCACCTCGGCGATTCCCTGCTGGATGATCGACATGTCCTGATTGATCTGGCTGCTCAAATTGTCGAGCTGGGTGCTGATCGCGTTGAAATAGGCGGTATAGTCGGGCGTGCCTGAGCCCAGGCCGAGAAAGTCCAGGATAGGCCCCCCGATTGCCTCCCCGACAACGGTGTCGAACACCGCCGTGCCGACTTCCGACGCGAGCTTGGTGGCGATTCCGGCCTCTCCGGATGGTGCTGGCGCCGCGGTCATGATGGATCTCCTGGCATAATGTGCAGCGTTGCCGGCAAAAGCACGCCCCCGGCCGCCAGTGATGCGGATCGTCGTTTCCGCACGCAAGCAGTTTGATCGAGCCGGCATCCGATCAACCGCATCTGCCGATCAACCGCATCTGCACGCACTGCTGCAAGGGGCGTGGCGTTCGTGGCATGCGTGGCGGGGCCAATCCCCGGTTTGCCGGGCCGACAGGCGGAGCCTGCGCCGGGTCGCCGGTCGGCACGCCGCTCAGGCGCTGTCGCGCACGATCAGCTTTGGCGTCATCGTCAGCGACGGCACGTCTTCGCCCGCGATACGCGCGAACAGCGCGTCCAGCATCGCCGCCGCACCCGTCGCCAGATCCTGGCGCACCGTGGTCAGGCCGACACGCGCCTGGCTGGCGAAAGGCAGATCGTCGAACCCCGTCACCGCGATATCGCCCGGCACGCGCGATCCGCGTGCCTCCAGCGCCGCCACCGTCGCCATGGCGATGACGTCCGACGCCGCCGCGATGCCGTCGATCGCCGTGCCCGCACGGTCGAGATTGGCGGCGATCTCATCCGCCATGATGTCGGAGGCGAGATGCGTGTCGAGCTGGAGCGGGGAGGGCAGCCCCGCCGCCGCCGCCGCCGCGCACAGGCCGCGATGCCGCTCGATCAGCTCCAGCGAGCGTACTTCGCCCATGAACGCCAGGCGCCGACACCCGCGCGCGATCAGCCGCTCTCCGGCCAGTCGGCCGCCATGGAAATTGTCGACGCCGACCGCGCAATGCGCCTGCCCGGGCAGCGTGCTGCCCCAGACGACGAGCGGGCGATAATGCCGCGCCACTGCCTCGATCACCGCGACCTGGTCCGACTGGCCGATCAGCAGCACCCCGTCGAGCAGGCCGGACAGGACGATATCGTCCAGCCATGCGTCGCTGTCGGGCACGACGCGCGACAGCATGACGTCATAGCCGCGCTCCGTGATGCCGTCCGCCAGATGGCCGAGCAGTGCCATGAAGAACGGATCGGACAGATGCTGGCGACGCTCGTGCCCCAGTGGCACGGCGATACCGATCACACCGGTCCGCTGCGTCCGCAACCGTCGCGCCATCAGGTTCGGGCGGAACCCGTGTTCGGCGGCGATGTCGATGATCCGCTGCCGCGTCTGGTCGTTGACGAGCGGGCTGCCCGCCAGCGCACGCGACACGGTGCCGGGGTTCACCCCGGCCAGCCGCGCGACGTCCTTCAGGGTACGGATGGGACGATTGGCCGCCTCGGTCATCGCCGTTGCATAGGCGCCTTATGCGTCCGACAAAAGCCGGAACCGCGGGAAAGCCGCAGCCCATCCGACAGGCCCGCGCCGGGACCAAAGTTCTTCTCTTGTTCTATTGGAACGAACGGTGTACACGACGTGGTAACCGCGTTGCCCTGGGCTAACGCATGGCTTAAGCGAGGGAGCTTCCCAATGGCCGCCAATCTGAAAGTGATCGACTCCGGCATGGCTAGTGCAAACGCAGACCGTCAGAAGGCGCTCGACGCCGCCCTCGCGCAGATCGACCGCGCCTTCGGCAAGGGCTCGGCGATGAAGCTGGGGCAAAAGGAAGCGATGCAGGTCGAGGCGATTTCTACGGGCTCGCTCGGGCTCGACATTGCGCTTGGCGTCGGCGGCCTGCCGCGCGGTCGCGTGATCGAGGTCTATGGCCCCGAATCGTCCGGCAAGACGACGCTGGCGCTCCACGTCATCGCGGAGGCGCAGAAGAACGGCGGCACCGCCGCCTTCGTCGATGCCGAACACGCGCTCGATCCCGTCTATGCCAAGAAGCTGGGCGTCAACATCGACGAACTGATCGTGTCGCAGCCCGATACGGGCGAACAGGCACTGGAGATCACCGATACGCTGGTGCGCTCGAACGCCATCGACGTGCTCGTCGTCGATTCGGTCGCCGCGCTCGTGCCGCGCGCGGAAATCGAGGGCGAGATGGGCGACAGCCACGTCGGCCTGCAGGCGCGTCTGATGTCGCAGTCGTTGCGCAAGCTCACCGGCTCGATCAGCCGCTCGCGCTGCATGGTGATCTTCATCAACCAGCTGCGCATGAAGATCGGCGTGATGTACGGCAATCCGGAAACGACGACGGGCGGCAACGCGCTCAAATTCTACGCCTCCGTCCGTCTCGACATCCGCCGCACCGGCGCGATCAAGGACCGTGACGAGGTCACTGGCAACGCGACCCGCGTCAAGGTGGTCAAGAACAAGGTCGCGCCGCCGTTCAAGCAGGTCGAATTCGACATCATGTATGGCGAAGGCATCTCGAAGATCGGCGAGATCCTCGATCTTGGCGTCAAGGCGGGCCTCGTCGAAAAGTCGGGCGCGTGGTTCAGCTACGATAGCACGCGCATCGGGCAGGGTCGGGAGAATGCGAAGAATTTCCTGCGCGAGAACCCCGACATGGCCGATCGCCTCGAACGCGCGATCCGTCAGCGGACCGAAAAGGTCGCGGAGGAAATGATGACCGGCCCGGATGCGGACGACGATCTTTGATGGTCACGCGCCGCCTCGGTGATGGACATGGGGCTCGCCGGCGACGGCGGGCCCCTTTTGCTTAGGGAGCGTTTTTTCGACGATGACGTGCCGTCCACTTCGTCCACTTCCGGGTCCACTTCCGACGCCATATCGCCCATCGCGCTGGCCGGGGCGCGGCAATGGCGGGTCGCTCGGATACATGGGCGTGGCCATCGGGCTGCCGCGTGGGGAGCGATCAAACACTGCGACTTTTGCGAACTTCGGGAAACAAATCGTTGGGCTCGCCGCGACCGGGGCTCGCGTGACGACGCCCGTCCGTGCAACAGGCCGGACCGGCGGGGCCGGCGCCGCGCCCCATACTATCCAGCCAGGATGTCCACGATGACCGATCATTTCGACTGGACCGGCCGCGTCGGCGATGTCTGGGCGCAGGAATGGCAGCGCACCGACCGCGCCTTCGCCGGACTTGCCCCACGTCTCGACGCCGCGATCCTCGCCGCCGCGCCCGCCGGTCCTTTCACCGCGCTCGACATCGGCTGCGGCGCGGGCGCGACCGCTGCCGCGCTCGCCGGCGCGCGCCTCGATGCGCGCGTCACCGGCGTCGACCTCTCCGCCGCGCTGCTCGACGTTGCGCGTACCCGCCACGCCGCTTTGCCCAATCTCGCTTTCCGCCACGGGGATGCGATCACGACGGCGGGCGCGCTCGCCCCCCTCGATCTTGCCGTCTCGCGCCACGGCGTCATGTTCTTCGACCATCCCGTCGCTGCCTTCGCGCGGCTTCGCCAAGCCATGGCGCCGGGCGGGGCGGTGGTGTTCAGCTGTTTCGCGCCCGTTGCCGACAATCCGTGGGCATGCCTGCTCGCCCCGCCCGCGCCCCCTGCGCCGCACTACACGCCGGGGCCGTTCGCATTCGGCGATCCGGATCGCGTCGCCGCGATCCTCGCGGCCGCAGGCTGGGCGGGGGTCACCCCGACGCGCGTCGCCTTCGCCTATCGCGTCGGGGCGAGCGACGACCCGGTCGCCGACGCCATCGGCTTCCTCACCCGGATCGGCCCCGCCGCCCGGCTGCTCCACGACAGCGCGCCGGCGGATCGCGCGGCGCTGCTTGCGCGCCTCGCCGATCGCTTGGCGGCGCAACGAAACGGGTCCACGATCGATTTTCCCGCAGCGGCCTGGCTCTGGACCGCGCGGGCCACGGGAGAGCTGCCATGATCGTCGTCCACCATCTGGAAAATTCGCGCTCGCAGCGCGTGCTGTGGCTGCTCGAGGAACTGGGGCTGCCCTATCGGGTCAAGCGCTACGAGCGGAACCGGCAGACGATGCTCGCCCCGCCCGAGCTCAAGCGCATCCATCCGCTCGGCAAGTCGCCGGTGATCGAGGATCTCGATGCCGACGGCGGCCGCGTGATCGCGGAAACGGGGGCGATCGTCGAATATCTGGTCGAACGGGCCGACGGTCGGCTCGGCCCGCCCGCGCCTCGCGATTCGGCGCTGCGCTGGCGCTTCTGGCTGCATTATGCCGAAGGCTCGATGATGCCACCGCTGTTCGCCAAGCTGGTGCTCAGCCGCGTTCCCCTATTGGGCAAGCCGGCGATGAAGCGCATCCAGCCGATGATCGACGTCCATCTCGATTACGTCGAGGGGGAGCTGGCGCAGCGGCCGTGGTTTGCCGGCGACGTCTTCACCGCGGCGGACGTGATGATGAGCTTTCCGATCGAGGCGGCGCGTAGCCGTGCCGGCCTCGACACCGCGCGTCCCGCGACGATCGCCTGGCTCGACAAGATCCACGCCCGCCCGGCCTATCAGGCCGCGCTGGAGAGGGGCGGGCCCTACGCCTACGCCTGAGGCCGGCCTTATCCGCCGATCTCGCGGAAGCTGTCCACCGCCGGGCGCGGCGGGGCTGGCACGGCGGGGTCCGCGATCGCGACGGGCTCGGCCGAGTCCAGCCCTCCCTCCCATTTCGCGATCACCGCGCTCGCCACCGCATTGCCGACGACGTTGGTCGCGGTGCGCCCCATGTCGAGGAAATGGTCGATCGCCAGGATCAGCAGCAGGCCCGATTCGGGGATCTTGAACACCGGCAGCACCGCGGCGATCACCACCAGGCTGGCGCGCGGCACGCCGGCGATCCCCTTGGACGAGATCATCAGGAACAGCAGCATCGCGACCTGCGTCCCCAGCGGAATAGCGATGCCGTAGGCCTGTGCGATGAACAGCGACGCGAACGTCATGTAGATCATCGATCCGTCGAGGTTGAACGAATAGCCCAGCGGCAGCACGAAGCTCGCGATGCGTGGCGGCACGCCGAACCGGTCCAGCGCCTCGAGCATCCGCGGATAGGCGGCCTCGGACGATGCGGTGGTGAAGGCGACGAGCAACGGCTCGCGGATATGGCGGACGAGCGAACGGATACGCCCGCCGATGAACAGGAAGCCGATGCCCAGCAGCACCGCCCACAGGATAACGAGCGCCAGGTAAAAGCTACCCATGAAGAAGGCGAGCTGCCCGATCACCCCCGCGCCGCGCTCAGCCAGCGTCGCGGTCACGGCGCAGAAGACGGCGATGGGTGCAAAGCGCATCACGTAATCGGTGATCCGCAACATCACCGCGACCAGCCCGTCGATGCCGCGGACCAGCGGCTGCGCCTCGTCGCCCACCGCGGTGATCGCGACGCCCACGAAGACGGAGAAGACGACGATCTGCAGGATTTCGTTCGTCGCCATCGCCTCGATCATCGAGGCGGGGACGATGTGGGTGATGAACTTGTCGAGGCTGAAGGCCGCGGTCGCGACGCCCGCATCCGCGGTGACCGGCGGCAGCGGCAGGTTGATGCCGACGCCGGGGTGCAGCAGGTTGACGAGGATCAGGCCGAGACCGAGCGACAGCAGGCTCGCCGCCAGGAACCATCCGATCGCCCGCGCGCCGACGCGGCCCAGCGCCGACGTGTCCCCCATCTGCGCGATGCCGGACACCAGGGTCGCAAAGACGAGCGGCGCGATGATCATCTTGATCAGCCGCAGAAAGATGGTGGTGCCGATCGAGAAATAGCCCGCGACCGCCTTCAGCCGCGCCGCCGCCTGGGGCGTCCCGTCGTCGATCCAGCCGTTGAGGACGAGGCCGACGACGACCCCGAGCAACAGCCCGATCAGAATGTACAAGGTCAGCCGCTTGGCCATCGAAATACTCTCCCCAATCGGGCGCTAGAGAGGGGATTGCGGCCGCCGGGTCAAGCGCCCTATCGGTAAGCCTCGATGACCTTCGCGCCCACCCGCCGCTCGCTCCTCGCCGCCGCCGCGGCAGTTCCGCTCGCCTCCGCGGCGATCCTGCGTGCCGCCGAACCCGATCGGTCGGACCTGCGCGACATCACGGCGGATGCGGCACCGATCGGGCCGGCCGAACGGGCAGGGCGCCTCGCCCGGGCGCAGGCGCTGATGCGCGAACACGGCATCGGCGCGATCGTCATCGAGCCGGGCTCCAGCCTCGTCTATTTCACCGGCGTGCGTTGGGGCCGCAGCGAACGGCTGACCGCAGGCATCATCCCCGTCGAGGGCGAACCGTGCATCGTCACGCCCTTCTTCGAGGAACCCTCGGTCCGCGAATCGCTCGCGGTGCCGGCGGACGTGCGCGTCTGGCAGGAGGACGAGGACCCGCTGCGCATTGTAGCCGGCTACCTCCGCGACCGGCGCCTCGACCAGCGGCCCGTCGGGATCGAGGAAACGGTGCGCTTCTTCGCCTCGGACGGCCTCGCCCGCGCGCTCGGCCATGCCTCGCTGGTGTCGGCCAACCCGATCGTACGCGGCTGCCGGATGCTGAAGACACCCGCGGAGATCGCGCTGATGCAGCGGGCCACCGACGTGACGATCGCCGCCTATCGCTGGCTGCATCCCCGCGTCGAGCCCGGCATGACCGGTGCGGCGATCGGTGCGCTGATGAACGCTGCGACGCGCAAGCTGGGCGGCAGCCCCGAATTCGCGCTCGCGCTGATCGGCCCCGCCGCCGCTCTGCCGCATGGCAGCCGCGAGGAGCATCGCGTGACGCCGGGCGAGATCCTGCTGATGGATTGCGGCTGCACCGTGCAGGGGTATCAGTCTGACGTCTCGCGCACCTGGGTGCCGCGCGGCGGCGCGAGCAAGGCGCAGCGCGACGTCTGGGCGCTCGTCGCGCGCGGCCAGCAGACCGCGCTCGCCGCCGCCCGGATCGGCGCGCCCGCGGGCCGCGTCGACGACGCGGTTCGCGCGCTCTACGAACGCGCCGGCTACGGCCCCGGCTATCGCCTGCCCGGCCTGTCGCACCGCACCGGCCACGGCATCGGCATGGACGGCCACGAACCCGTCAACCTCGTCCACGGCGAAACGACCCCGCTCGCCGCCGGCATGTGCTTCTCCAACGAACCCGGCCTTTACTTGCCGGGCAAGTTCGGCGTCCGGCTGGAGGATTGCTTCCACATGACCGCGCAGGGGCCACAGTGTTTCTCGACGCCGCCCCGCTCGATCGACGAGCCGGTGTGATGCCGCGCCCGCTTGAGGCGCCGCCCAGTCTCGCCTAAGTCGCTTCTCCTATGACCTCGACCAACGACATCCGCCGCGGCTTCCTCGACTTTTTCGGCAGGGCGGGGCACCAGATCGTGCCATCCGCGCCGCTGGTGCCACAGAACGACCCGACGCTGATGTTCGTCAACGCCGGTATGGTGCCGTTCAAGAACGTCTTCACCGGGCTCGAAAGCCGGCCGTATCGCACCGCGACCTCGTCGCAGAAGTGCGTGCGCGCGGGCGGCAAGCACAACGACCTCGACAATGTCGGCTATACCGCACGCCACCATACCTTTTTCGAGATGCTCGGTAATTTCTCGTTCGGCGACTATTTCAAGGAACAGGCGATCCTCAATGCCTGGACGCTGCTGACGCACGACTGGGGCATTCCGGCCGACAAGCTGACCGCCACCGTCTACCACACCGACGACGAAGCGTTCGACCTGTGGAAGAAGATCGCGGGCCTTCCCGATCACCGCATCATCCGCATCCCGACCAAGGACAATTTCTGGGCGATGGGCGACAGCGGCCCGTGCGGACCCTGTTCGGAAATCTTCTACGATCACGGCGAACATATCTACGGGGGCCCGCCGGGAAGCCCGGAAGAAGACGGCGACCGTTTCGTCGAGATATGGAACCTCGTGTTCATGCAATATGAGCAGGAGACGAACGAGATCGTCGGCGAATTGCCCAAGAAGTCGATCGACACCGGCATGGGGCTGGAGCGCGTCGCGGCGGTGCTGCAGGGCGTGCATGACAATTACGACACGGATACGTTCAAGGCGCTGATCGCCGCGTCGGAATCGCTCACTGCGACGCACGCGCAGGGCGCGCAGATGGCGTCGCACCGCGTCATCGCCGATCACCTGCGCTCGGCGGGCTTCCTCGTCGCGGACGGCGTGCTGCCCGCCAACGAGGGCCGCGGCTACGTGCTGCGCCGGATCATGCGCCGCGCGATGCGGCATGCGCACCTGCTCGGCGCGAAGGAGCCGTTGATGCACCGGCTGGTGCCCGCGCTCGTCGCGGAAATGGGCGCCGCCTATCCCGAACTGGTCCGGGCGCAGCCGCTGATCGAGGCGACGCTGCGCCAGGAAGAGACGCAGTTCCGCAAGACGCTCGACAAGGGGCTGAAGCTGCTCGACGAGGCGACCGCGGGCATGGGTGAGGGCGCGACGCTGGCCGGCGAAACCGCGTTCAAGCTCTATGACACCTTCGGTTTCCCGCTGGATCTCACCCAGGATGCGCTGCGCCAGCGCGGTATCGCTGTCGATACCGATGCTTTTGCGGCGGCCATGGAGCGGCAGAAGGCAGAAGCCCGCGCCCATTGGTCCGGTTCCGGCGATGCGGCGACAGAAACGGTCTGGTTTGCGGTGCGCGACAAGGTCGGCGCCACCGAATTCCTCGGCTACGAGACGGAAAAGGCCGAAGGCGTCATCACCGCACTGGTGCGGGACGGTGCGCAGGTGGACAGCGCCGGGGAAGGCGAGGCCATCGCCATCGTGGTCAACCAGACGCCGTTCTACGGCGAATCCGG
>JARVGQ010064525.1:0-12879 GCA_031762355.1 Hypsolebias martinsi | reverse complement strand
TTTGTAGAAGAGAGGCTCTCAGACAGTTTCACAGACAAGACAAAGCAAAAGCAAAGTGGAGACCAAGAGGAGACGTCCGCCCTTGAGAAGAGCAAGTGTTGAAGTGAATGGAAGAGAACATCAAATATTACATTACATTACCTAAGCTTGCTACAAGGTTCACCAAGTTTCTTTAGGCCAGAAACATGGAATGTAGGAACCCATTGTTTGCTGTGCAACAAAATCATTTTTGTGAATAAAGAATACAATGAGAAGAAAAATGCTACAAGTAAAATATTTTTCTGAAAGTTTTCAAGATGAATTGTAAGAATGGAAAAGTAAAGTACAGGGGCTGCTCACATCAAGGGGCCTTCAACCACTTTGGCAACAACAAAAAAAGAGAGCCATCATTACATCCTAACTCTAAGTTTGGACATCAGCCAAACCGCAAAACACTTTTCAAGACAGATTGTGGGACAGCGCATGTTTGCAAACCTTGATGAAGTCGTAGTTGACCAAAAAATTTTAGCAAATTATGGCCTTCAACCTCAGGGTTCCAGTTTTTTTAATGATCTCCATGCAATAGCATCAGTCAGAGTTGATTGCAGGTATTGTGAGAAACCCTGAAATTACCAGATGTCATGCAAACGGTGCACCAGATGACATGAACAATGACCACCTCCAATGCTTCTGTCCATGTCAACCTAAGCAAAGACGACGTCCCTGGTGTCAAAATTGACTTGGAAGGCAGTGAAGGAAACAACAATACACAGCTCAAGAGCTGGCTTCAATGCAGGGGACTAGAAGTGTCCAGCAACCACACCTAATTGATAAAAAGTTACATATGGCTATGCTTAACGGTTGAAACCTAGACAGAACTGAGTGTTGTAGTAGGACAATGTTCCTAAACACACATCAGAACCGGTTTATGGATGGATAAATCAGGCTAACATTAAGCTTCTGGACTGACCATACCAAAGCCTAGACCTCAACGAGGTTAAACATTTGTGGACTAAGCTTAAAAGTGAGGTTCATGCCAAGAAACCAACCAATTTAAATGGACTCTGCCAATTCTGACAAAACGAGTGGTCAAATCTCAGCCAGGATTATGTCTGAAGCTTGTTATGGACACAAAAAGCCTGCGGTCGCAGTGCAACTCCTTCGAGAATATTTAACCTAATATTAGTGGGGGTGTATAACTAGTCTTGACCTTGCATGGATTAGAACAATCCACAATAAATGTAAACTTGTGAACTGAAGGTTTGTGTTTAAAGTAACAGTAAGGTTGTATGTTGTGTAAGCATTCCACTCTAGATGAGGAAACTTCAAATAAATTATTAAAAGCCCAAAACTAATGAGGCTTTCATATCCCTGATTGTATACAAGCTTTGGCAACTGAATGTGTTGTTTCCATACCAAATTTGATATAGAATATCTGAGAATTTTTCTAAAAATTATTACAGAGCAGGAAGCCCATAAAAATATTCATTTTCAGAAACAAATAGAGGCTGTGAAGTATTAAAATTGGTGATGCGCTGAAGAGAAGGGAAGGTGGAGATGGATAGATAGGGGCAAAATGATTCAAGCCAGGTGAAATGCATCAAATTGGAGAAGATAAGTGGAGAATAAGAGAAATTGAGCTATTAAAAGAGGTGCATGGCTCGGAGAAAAGAAGAAAAAAAAGGGGAAGGGGGTGGAGAAGAGAGAATGAAGCACTCACAGAAACCAGAGAGAAAGATGAATAGATGTGCAGATGAACAGAAATGAAGAAAGTGGATGAAGGATAGAGAGTTGGAAAAGGCAATGAAATAGAGCGAGAGAGTAAGCAGGTGTAAGATTCATGGAGAGCACTTATCCAGAAATATATATGAATCTGCGGCAGGAAATGAGACAGATGACGGGAGGAGAAGAAAAAAAAAGACGCAAGAGCAGAGCTGCCAGGTTGACTCCTGGTCGGAGAAGTTTCCTTGAAAGTTTGGCGGTAATGGTGATGGATGTTGAGGAAGAGGGTGGAGGAGCGATTTGGTCTGAGGGGTTCGGGGAGACTGATGGGGATGTTGGTGATGGTGGTAAAGGTGGAGGGTGAGGAGTGCCTCCATCATCTCTGGCTCTCTAATAGCCCTTCATCAGAGCTGTCCGGCGCTGATGTGACTCAGCCTAATTGTAGCGCCTTGGAGCACCACATCATTTTCACTCTAATTGTAGAGAAGCTGAGATGGAGGTTATTCAGAGACGCTGCGGGGCTGGACGTAGGCAGCTGCACTCGCACGCTCGCATAAAGAAAAGTGGCAGATGCTCACCCAACACCTGGACTCACTGACCTTTGCATGGCGGCATCTCACGTTGCGACAGAAGGCAGCTTGTCCAAAGCTAAATTTAACCGACAGGTGAGACGTGTGCACGAAGATAGTTTGTGCTTGCCGGTAAATGGACACACCGAAAACCAAAAGATGTACAATGGCACTAAACTGGCAACAAATGCAACAAATAGCTTTTACAACGTCACTTATTTTTCCTTTTTGGAAGGTTCACCTGGCATGCATTGCACTTCATTACACCGTGGGAAGCTGCAACCCCAAAAGTAAACAGAATATGCACGAAAAAAGAACCAGACTATCAGCTTTCAGCAGAAGTTTATTAATGAAATGTAACTATAAAAAGTGGGCCTTCAGCTAAGATTCAAGAATTCAAGGATTTTTATTGTCATACCAGCTCACATTTGCATTTTTATGGTATGAAATTTGGACTCAGGTCCCAGATCAAGAAGCTAACAATTAACAAATAAATACAAAATAGTATAAATATATAAACATGAACACACACACATGTGCATGCATATGTGCGTAAATAATAAAGTTAAAAAAGTAAGATGAGGCTGAATTAAGCACAGCTTGAGATCAGCAATAACAGTAGCTCTGAATGCTCCTCAGCCACCTGCATGCATGCGGGGTGGGGGGATTAAACAGACTGTGTGCAGGATGAGTGGAGTCCTTCACGATGCGGAGCACCTTCTCCCTGTATCATGATGTGTAGAGGTCCAAGGTGGTAGGAAGGCTGCTCCTCAGTCGCAGCCTCCCTCTACCATGTCACAAGGTGATGCAGGTGCAAAGAATGCTCTCCACCACACAGCAATAGCGCAGCAGGACAGAGCTCCAAGTCCAGCTCTCTGCAGCTTCTTTTTTTTCACGAATAGAGTCCTCTACCCCATGTTTTACCTGACTGATGGTCATGGTCCACGGAATAACTGAAGACCGTTGATCTGGAAAGCTGAGTCCGGCATGTTGTTGTTAAGCCAGGTTTCTGTTAGACAAAGAACAGCACAGTTCTTCATCTCTGTAGAAACACTCCTCAGATGTAACAAGTCTACTTTGTTATGCAGTGAGCAGACATTGGCCAGAAAGAAAGTAAGAATCAGTGGTTTTTGCTAGCCATTAGCTGGGCCAATGCACCACCCCATTTCCCCCTCTTCCTCTTGACCATTCCTCCTCGCCCTCTGCTGTGCTATTTCGTTGTCCTCAGGAGCCGTTGTATGCCAAGTGCGGAGTTCAGAACTCAACTGAACTGTCTTTGATGGCCATCAGCTTGGTTGAGCTGTACCTGATCAACAAATCCAGCACTGAACCAGTGCCTAAAACAGACTCACAGGAATTAAAATAAGACTTAAACCCAGGAGCATGAGAAGCCGCTGCACTTTCTGTGTGCCGCCATAGCAACCGATATGATATGGTAAGATATGATATTGTTGCAACCTGATAAATGCTAATGTCAAAAACCGTACAATGTCATAGTCTGAATAATTCACTTTAGTTTTAGTTTCATAATTCACAAAACAGAAAGAGCTTTTCCAGTTTTTATACATCAGGCACAACACCTGACTTATGGGATTATTTCTTTTACAACAACCTGAACATGAATGCTAGCTAACCCAACACTAAACAGAACAACCAACATCCCAATCTGAACACAACTTGAAAAAGTCCATCCTTTTCTTTCCCAAGACAACCCAGCAGCCTCTGTGGCTCACCTAGCCTCTTGCATTCAAGTACAACATAATTTTAATGAATCACACTGAAAATGATTGGTAACCCACAGAAATCACAGTTTCTGTAAAATTTCATCATGAAACGAGACCAAAAATACAACAGCAACATTAAAAATTATTATTGTAAACCTAAATAACCATTGCCACCACTTCAAATGATCCTTTTAAATAAGTCAAAACCTAAATAACCATTGCCACCACTTCAAATGATCCTTTTAAATAAGTCATTGTATTCTTATTGGCGGGAAGAACTACAGTGTTTCCCCAAGAGTTATCCAAGGAGGGCGTCCTGCCCTGTCAATAGAACCGAGCGCCCTGCCTACCAAAATGTCCTTCACCCACAACCCCCTGCCATCTCGCCAACAACTGCCAGCACTGATGTAGCACAAAGCTACTGGCACACAATACACACGAGCTAGCTAAAAAGTTCCAGATGTAGCGCCTTGCTTCTCTCATGCACCCCCCGCCCCCACCCCAACGGTTGACAGCTGCCGGCACTTACATAGCGCTAACCTACCGGCGCGCAATATAAATGCGCTAGCTAAAAAGATAGATGTAGTACTACGCCTCTCTCTTGCATTACCCCACCGTTAACAACTGCCGGCACAAATGTAGCTCAAAGCTTGCACACAGCACAGACACATCTCCATCTTCACCCATCATCCACCCCCCACCCCCATTAGCAAAAATCCCCAGAGATGAGCATCCTGCCAAGTGACCTAGAGGAGACACTGAACTGTATTTGTTTAGAACATTCCAGCCAAATTAAAATTTAAAACTACATGTGTTGATGATCAATAAAACAATACAAAACATACATTTTTAGACCTAATAAAAGAAAAATCCCTAATGTAAAATTTATTTGGAGCCAAACAAATACAGGTCGAATATTCCTTGAAGGGACGCATATCATTCATCGCCTTTCAGGCTAGTCATCATTTGTAGCCATTTTGTTGAAACCTTGAAAATAGTGTACAACATAACGAGATGTACAAAGTATGTGTTGAGAATGATTTGCAGCTACTATCACACCAAATTATAGCTCAAAACCTGTAAAACTAATTAAGATAAAACTTTCTGTGGCAACCATCTTGAATTGGGTTGGCTTCAAAATTCACTGATCACTTTCGGAAACTATTAAAATCCAGCCATAGGTTCATGCAATATTTTAACTTTTAACGCTTCATAACAATATTTTATACAAAGATGCTGCACAGTTTGTTAGCCCTCCGAATATGGGTTGGAGACCAGTTCCAGCTACTAAACTGTAACTCTAGATATGTAATACAGACTAATTTGTAACTATGTTTTCAGCTATTTTGAATCAGATTGACAATTATCTCCATGTTTTGCATTATAGTTCCTCTAATACACCACTGATGTAATTCCTGCAGTGCATTTTGACATAAGAAATTACAGTATTTTGCTTGGACTTTTGGAAAACAAACAAACTGGTTCATCCATGGTTTTCTAGAAAGTGGCATTTTGTGCCCAGATTTGACAAAAGAGACTCAGATAAACAGCCAGGAAGGTCCCTGTAAAGAGACAGATAGGGAAATGGATGGAGCGAGAAGTAGGATGAGATGAGAGGGGAGGGATAAAAGCTTGACAGGGGAGGGACAGACAGAAGAGCTGAGCGATGAAGGCTGAGAATAGAAAAGAGGGACAGATGAAAGGTTGACGGTGGGAGCGTGGATGACAGAATGAATAGAGATGTAAAAATGGATGAAATGGACAGGAGCGGAAGAACATAAGAGAGATCTATTCGAGGAGAACGGGTGAAATTAGTTGAAAAGTGTAGATGTACCTGCATGTTAGGTGGAAAACAAAGATGTGGAATGAAGATATGCCCATAAATGCATTGAAGAAGTGTTCATAGAGGTGTTGTTTTGACTGTCGGGAAAACAAAACCTGGCAGCAGGTGTCTCGCAGGTTGTATACACAGAGCGGGGCGCTCACACTCACTAATTCACACATGTATACGTACACCACCTGAGGTTAGGTACAAAAGGACGCACAGAAGCTCACTTGGCAGCACAGAAACAGCCCTTTGGTTGTTTATCTTCTAAAGAAAACAAGGTTTTAGTATCCACATAACCTGAGCGCCTGCCAAACACGTATTTCTGTTTTTTGGACTAAAGTAGGATATTGTTTGTGTCTGCAGGTGCTTTTAATGAGACTTTACCTCTTATAAAGAATGTAAAAAGTACTGGATACTGTTTTTACTAATCAAAGTGGAAAAGAGCCATGCATCTGTGGTTCGATTAATTCAGTACACATTTTTACTCACCAGCAATGCTCATATTGTCCACTCCTTCACTAAATACTGTATTGTCAGCCATTTTGTGGTGGTGTTGGAAAAAAAAAAAAAAAAAGTTTGTTTAAATTCACTATAAAGTGTCCAAAAAGCTTGTTGCATTACAGTAAAAGTAGTGCATACGAGTTGCTTACACTGAAAACAGCATTAGGACCCGAGCCAACAACACGATAAACAAAATTAATGCCAACAAAATGTGATTTTCAGACTTTTTACACTTTAATGCAAAAATGCCCGTCGAT
This sequence comes from Hypsolebias martinsi, assembly GCA_031762355.1. Taxonomy (NCBI): domain Eukaryota; kingdom Metazoa; phylum Chordata; class Actinopteri; order Cyprinodontiformes; family Rivulidae; genus Hypsolebias; species Hypsolebias martinsi. The sequence continues at coordinate 6,299 of JARVGQ010064525.1, read as the reverse complement.
TTTGTTTGCGTTGAGGAGCTTGAGACGGATTTCAAACCTGTGAACTGATCCCATATTTAAAGCAACCGTTTTAGTTTTTATATTACAATTACTGTACAAAACTTTATTAATTATATCAACATATTAGAATTAAAATACTGTATATTTTCTTGAGTGCTACAGTCATTTATAAACCGGGCCTGAAGCCTGGCCCAGCCTGACCTGAATTCTGGCCGGGTCAGGCCATAATAATGTGCTGGATGGGTGGGCTGGATCTGTGTGGTGCTTTTGATTACATCAGTGGACACGTGTGGCTGATGATCCAATTGCATGACAACATGGCTTGCCATAAAGTCCAATTATAAGCCTACATGGCTTGCCATGAAATCTAATTATATGGCAACATGGCTTGCCATAAAGTCCAATAATAAGCCAATATGGCTTGCCATAAAATCTAATTACTGTAAATGGCAACATGGCACAGAATGCTGCATGATTTTTAACTGGTACGGGCAGACGTGAGCACGGCACTCCAGTTTTAATGTCCCTTCATTGGCTTCCTGTCCAGTTTCGAATCAATTTTAAAGTTCTGTTGTTTGTTTTTAAGTCTTTGAACAGTTTTAGTCCCTCTTATCTATCTGAACTGCTTTGCCCTTACATGCCATAACGTGCTCTTAGATCCTCTGATCAGATGCTTTTAGCAGTCCCAAAAACCTTTTATAAATCCAGAGGAGACAAAGCTTTCAGCTCTGGCTCTTAAATTGTGGAATGAGCTGCCATTGAAGGTCAGGCAGGCCCCGTCAATCTCTGTTTTGAAAACTCGTTTAAAAACACATTTTTTTCATTGGCTTTTAACCTAGAGTGAGTTAGCATCTGTGTCTTAATGTTGTATTCTTTTACTTGTGATGTTCTGATTATTTATATGATTGTTTTTATTGTTTTGTGCTTGTTTTTGTTTTTGTGCAGCACTTCGGACGGATGATATGTTGTATTTTAAGTGCTTTAGAAATAAATTGGTATGGTACGGTATGGTATGGTATGGTATGGTATGGTACATTAAGTGTGGAACAATGATTGTGTTATACAACAAATACAGAGCTTTATCAGTTAATAAGTAATTGAGTTATCGAAGACCACAAGGAGGGAAACATGTCGGGAGACAGAGGGAGAGGAGGAAACTGAAGAATGTAGGACTGAGGGTTGCAACTCTAAATGTGGGAACAATGACGGGCAAAGGTAGAGAGCTGGCTGACATGATGCAGAGAAGAAAGGTAGATATTTTATGTGTCCAAGAGACCAAGTGAAAGGGCAGCAAGGCTTGCAGCATTGGAGCAGGATTTAAATTGTTCAACGGTATTGTGGATAGACAGAGAAATAGCGTAGGGGTAGTCCTGAAGGAGTGTAGTCGAGGTCAAAAGAGTGTCCGAAAGGGTATACTGTCTGAAAGTAGAAGCAGAAAGTCTGATGTTAAATGTTGTCAGTGGTTATGCTCCAAAGGTTGGATGTGGACAATTGTGAGAAATACAGAGAGGAGCTGTTAAAGGCTCTGGGGGGTTAGAAAGAGCTTCCAAATGACTGGGCTACTAAAGCAACAGTAATTAGAGACTGGTAGGAAGTACTTGTTGTGTTATCTGGACAGAGAATTCATTCATCCTTTATTTAGACAGGTTAATCCCATTGAGCCTCGAGGACTCATTTACGAGAGAGACCTGAATAGTAAGAACAGATAAGGAAACCTGGTAGTGGAATAGTGAAGTGCAGGAAGCTATTCAAAGAAAGAGGTTAGCCAAAAAGTAATATGACAGTGAGAGGGTTGGTAATATCATTAAAATTAGAAACATCTTATTTAAAAATGATGCAGAAAAACTGATTCATGCATTTATCAAGTATAGACTAGACTATTGCAATATTTTTTTTTATCTGGGTGTCCAAATACTTCTTTAAAATGTCTTCAGTTGATCCAAAATGATGCTACCAGAGTCTTAACTGGAGCTGTGAGAGATCATATCACTCCAGTTTCAGCTTCTCTCCATTGGCTTCCTGTCAAATCCAGAAATGAGTTCAAAATCCTACTTCTAACCTACAAAGCTCTCACCAACCTAGCTCCATCTTATATTACAGATCCTATTGTTCCATATTTTCCCAACAGAGCACTTCACTCTCAGACTGCAGGTTTACTTGCAGTTCCTAGAGTTTCCAAAAGCAGAATGGGAGGAAGAGCTTTCAGTTATCAGGCTACTCTCTTGTGGAACCAACTTTCAGTTTCTGTCTGCGAGGCTGACACATTGCCCAGTTTTAAGACTGGACTTAAATCTTTCCTTTTTGATAAATCCTATAGTTAATGTTGGTTTGGGTTTCTTGAGCTATCCCTTAGTTATGGTGCTATAGGTTTAGACTGCTGGAAGACAAACTGACCGCGTTCTTTACTTACTCTGCTCAACCAGTTTTGTATGTGTAATTGTTTTTTTTCTATCCTCAGACTGAGGAAGTCTTTCGGATGAAAGACGAAACATTTCTAGAATTTTTTTTCTTTGTTTTGTTTTTTGAATGTCCAGAGGACCAGACTTAGCTTTTTTGGATTTTTCTACCTGGATTATTGAGCATGCATCAGGGTATCCTAACTTGTGTTTTGTCTTTCAGGTACACCTGCACCTACATCTGGACCTGCCATTCTGTTCATTTGTCTCTCCTTTCTGTCCTCTCAAACCAGCCGGACAAAGCAGATGGCCGCTTGTCCTGAGCCTGGTACTGCTGGAGGTTTCCTCATTTTAATTGCCATTGTGCTTGCTCAGGATGGGAGTTTGTGACGAACTGAAGATTCAACGAATCTGCTGGCTTCCTTAGATAAGATAACTTACTAATTGGCTTTTCTATGTATGTGAATGTTCCTGTAAATTGCCATGAGACAACTTTGTTGTGATTTGGTGCTATATAAATAAACTGAATTGAATTGAATATAAATGAAGAGAGGAGACAGGAATATAAGGATATGCAATGTAGAGCAAAAAGGGAGGTGGCAAAGGCAAAGCAGAAGGCAACTGACAAGTTGAATGGGAGGCTAGACACTAAGAGGACAAGAATGACTTACCTTACCATACCATTTTATTCATAAAGCACTTTAAACAGCGAAAGGGCCAACCAAAGTGCTGACTTGTACCGATTGGCGAAACAGAGGTATCAGGCTGGAAACATTGTGCAGCAGGTCCTGTTAAAGATAAGAGTAGTAAAGTTCTAACAACTGAGGACAGTGTGACAGGAAGATGGAAGGAGTATTTTGAAGAGCTAATGAATGAGAGAATGAAAGAGAAAGAAGAGTAGAGGTCATAGAAACTGAGGACCAGGAAGTGAGAAAGATTAGTGAGGGTGAAGTCCAGAAATCTCTGAAAATAATGAAGAAGTGGAAGGCAGTAGGACCTGATGACATACCAGTGGAAGTTTGAAAATGTCTTTGAGAGATGGCAGTGAGGTTTCTGACTCAAATATTCAACGGCATATTTGATGGTGAGAAAAATGCTTGAGGAATGGAGAAGAAGTGTGCTGGTGCCCATTTCTAAGAACAAGGGTGATGTACAGAGTTGTAGCAACTACAGGGGAATTAAGTTGATGAGCCACACAATGAAGATGTAGGACAAAATTGTGGAAGTCAGACTTAGACAAGAGGTGACTGACTATCTGTGAGCAGCAGTTTGGTTTCATGCCAAGAAACAGCACCACAGATGCTGTCTTTGTTTTGAGGATGCTGATGGAGAAGGACAGAGAAGGTCAGAAAGAACTCCATTATATCTTTGTGGATTTAGACAAAGTGTATGGCAGGGTGCTGAGGGAGGAGGTGTGGTGTTGCATGAGGAAATCTGGAGTGGCAGAGAAGTATGTTAGACTGGTACAACTAAAGAACTAACTTATTTTTAGTGTATTTGCCTTTTCTGGTACTAGAATGAAAATAATTGGCAGCTAAATGCACCCAAGACTTACACAGTCGAAAAATTAAGAAGATCAGATGAATTGGCCAACTAAGTAAAGAACAGGGGTCCCCAACTACTGGGCCACCAACAAGTGGGAGCCATTTATCAACAGGCTGAAAATGTTCAAGGAAAAGGATGAAATTAATAAAACATCTTACACTATAGTGCACCCTGATGACATTCAATGTAACATTGTAGCACCATCTCTTAATAGGCTGGGAAACTGGAGGTGTGGGTGCAGGTTGGAAACATTTTTTATGTGCTTTTTTCTGGTAATTTATTCTGTTCATCAATTCTTGCTTTTGTAAATCTCACTTTTAAATTTGTTTGAATTTCGGTTAAATATATATATTTAACCGTTTGACATTAAACACATTTCCAGATATAATTTAAGTTTGGGGAGACATAAACGACGAGTCATATGTTGATGAATGTGAAAATGTATTATCTCAAAAAAAAATTGTTTAAATACCAAATGTGTGCAACAAAAACAACATCAAATATCTCATGGACCACAGAGCAGATTTACTGAAATGCTCCGATTATAATCATTGGATGAAAATCTACAACTGATGAGCCAACCCCATTCAAGATGGCCACCACAGCCAAGTAATTTTAGCAAACAGAAGAGTGGCTAAAGGTAATACAATTTGTTGTGGTACTAAATGATCACACAGAATCTGTTCTGGAAGTAATTATTCGATGAACATCTGTAACTCACTTTGGAGTCAGTCTGATTCAAGATGGCTGCTACAGCTAAGGGATTCTAGCCAACACTCAAGTGAATATAACTCAGTGGATTTGACAAATATCGAGCTAAAATTTGGTGCGAGCGCTAACACATCTTGGCTTAAAACGTTTCATTTACCATTATTAAAATCAGCCCTGTGATGAACCTGCAACCTGTCCAGGGTGTACACCGCCCCTCGCACTGTGATTGCTGGACATGGGCACCGGTGACCCCCATGACCCAAAATGGAAGAAGCGGATAAAAGATAAAAAGGATGGATGGATAATTAAAATCAACTGTGTCTCTGTGTTAGCAAAATATATCGTGATGCACTTAATAGATTTTAATGAAACTTTCAGAATGTAATTATTTGCTGTACATCTACAACAGACTAACATGTGCTCCCTGTGAACCTAAACATGACCAAACATATAAAAAATGGATGATACATCCATCTTTTTAAAGCACCTGCAATATTGATTTAAAAAATACATCTAAAATGTTTCCATCTGATCTATTGTTCATGAAGACACAACAATTGGTTTAAAATGATGGATGAAGGCTTTAATACACCTAAAAATGACTGAAACAAACTTCTATGCTGTTTGTGCTGACTCTGAATATCTGAACAATTACTTGAATTCGCTAAAGATTCTTGGAAAAGCAGATGTCAAAAGAATGATTCACAAATGCAACAGAATCTATTGAATAATGGACATGATGATGCAGAGTCATAAATCTGAACCAGCGCACAGGCATCAGCACTCACCAGGCAGACATCTGCTGTGGCGGGGACCAGAGGGACCGTGGTTTACATCTTTGCCGTTTTCCACTGAGCATTTCTTCCTAATTAAAGTTTCATATACATCAAAGTCGATCTCAGAACGATTCAAATGAATTAATGTTTTCCGTTGAAGTGTCCTACGTTCATCTGCAACACGTTCAAATGAAAAGTTCTGCGTGCACAAAACGACTATTTGGCCATTTTTTTTTTGCATCGGAAGCAGACTCATTACATCAGCTAGATTGTGTTTTTGTTTTGTTTTGTTTTTATCAGCAAAAGTTTTTGCAGAATGCCAAATGCTTTCACTGTAATAGGAAACAGAGTTACATAAACTGCCAGGCAGAGTAAAATTTAAAACATTTATGTTTCAGTGAAAATGTCAATGAGATTTAAAGGTTATGCTTAAAATTACACGTTCTTTTAGTAATAACATCATGTGAATGCCAGCTCTTGCATCCCATCATTTGGTTGTCTGTGCGAGCATGTACAGATAGCCGAGTGTCTCTGTGTGCCTGACCTGATGACAAGGCTCCCTCTGAGCTTTGTGAGTCGCATTAATTTCTTAATTTTAATGAGATGGTTGACTGCTTTACGAGAAACAGTGACTCTAAAAAGGATTTGGACGGTTAGGTCAAGACGCATAGGAAACCTGCGGTTATTTCATAAAACGCTCTGTGAGTTAAGGCGGTACTTGATTTTATACATCAGTTTTAGAACTTGTTAGTTGAGTAGCTGTAAAAAGGGCGAAGAAAGACAACTTGAAGGGAGCTCAGAGAAAAGGTCAAGAATTCTTGCTGCGCACAAAGAAAAGGCCATTCTTTTCTTTTTATTAGGCTCGATCTAC
>JARVGQ010064409.1:0-12994 GCA_031762355.1 Hypsolebias martinsi | reverse complement strand
GTGTGTGTGTGTGTGTGTGTGTGTGTGTGTGTGTGTGTGTGTGTGTGTGTGTGTGTGTGTGTGTGTGTGTGTTAAAATTATCTAATTGCTTGGCTCTTTTCCTAGTTCAGACCTTTAAGTTCAAGTGGCATGTCTGTACTTTAAACTCAAACACGTGCAGTTAAGAAAGTTGACACCTTAAAAATGCAATAAAATGTAGAGGAAAAAAGACAACTTCTTCATTGCAGTCACACTGGCATGAGTTTTTGTGAGCAAGCAACCAGCGAGACAATTGTTAAAGCTCACAGCCTATTTACTTGTGCACTGCTTCTAAATGTTAATCTCTGTGCAGTAGTCCCTCGATACGTCGCGGTTTGACTTGCGTGGACTCGCTCTTTAGCGGGTTTTCAACCTAAGATTGTCACACGGTTGTCAACTTTAATATTACGTGATTGGGATGGTATGGGATAAAAAGTTAACGGGAGCAGAAAAAAAAAAAATTTTTTTTTTGGACAGGTGCCACCATTTTGTAGATTTCTTCCAATAAGCCTATACTGTAACGCATGTCAAAAGAACTACACGGCCCAGAAGCCAACAGTGCTTCTGGCCGCTGCTTTCTACCAAAATTCAAAGAACAGCAATGGAGGGAGCAAACGCTAGCGGAGAAACCAATGTGGTAAAAATAGTTCTGCAACACAAAGTCAGACGTAACGATGTGTCTATGACGCTCACCGAACTGGCAGGAAAGTTGTAAATAATCCTGAAGCTGAACTCATCCTTCAAGTTGTAGTATATCTACTGGTGAGTACCATTATAAAATGTTGCAGTACTGTACAGTACATAACAATTACTTAGATTTAGAAGTTTAGAACATTGCAAGCGTGCAGGAAGGGTTTATAAGGTCTTAAAATATATATAAATACTAAAATAAATATAATGTCCCTACTTCACAAATTTTCACCTATCGTGGGGGTGTCTGGAACGTAACCCCCACGATAAGTGAGGGACTACTGTATTTTGATTAGTCTGGATGGTTCTTTGTGTTTTTAGATCAGGTTAGACCCGTTACATGTGTTGTCTGATCTTTTTTCAGGGTTATTCTACATCTTCAGGTTAGATCTCCATCAGTTGTTCTCCCATGGGTTTTCTGCCACTCTATGTTCGGCCTTCCTCTGTGTGGATCCTGATCCTCAGTCCTGCCACGCCCACCCACACCTGAGTCCTGTGCAGCTGTTCCTTGTTCCCTCATCCACCAAAACGACTCAGTCTGTCTGGAAGTCTGTGCAGCATCCAACACCTTCACGTGCCAGTGTCGCTCCGGTTCTCGTTCATGGCGACTCTGCCTCCGTTCTACTACGTTGCTGCCTCGTCAGATATGAATAAATCGTTAAATAAAGTGATGGTTTGTTTTACTGTTTTGTTTCTCTTACTGAGCTCCTCGAGTAAGCCTGAATTACCTAGTCCCATGCCTCCATGACAATGAAACTGTATTAAGGTCCTTGCACGTTGTTTTGTTGACCACCTTTACCTCAGCTCATCTTTTACCCACCTCTGCAGCCGCCCCCAGGTTTAGGATTCAGTCCAGTGGATTCTGACCCACAAAATAAAGGTTGAAGAAACTGATGCTAGCTGTTGCTGGTTGACATAAACAAACGTTTATAACAAGCCATTTTAAAAAGAACCTCATCAATCTGTACATTTTTCATCTAGTTAAACATCTACTTTCATGTTTTTGCAGCAGTTAGGACTAAATATAATATAACCGTTGTAGTTTATACGATTTCTGTGAGCTATGAGTTGGTACTGTAGGTTCATATTATAACCAGAAAATGAAATGCTTTGATTTAAGGATAATATAACAGAAGCTATATAAGTGGTCCTAACTGGATTTAATTGTGAACGAGTTCTCACTCGTTTAGATTCCCCGCCTTAAGCAAAATGATACGATGCATTCGTCAACACCGTAAATATAACAGGGATTGGATCACACTTCTATCCCATTACCTTTTAAGTACGAGCATTAACACAGAGGACTCTTGTTAAAGCACTTCTCTCAGCACAGCTAACGTGAAAGAAGCACAGGCGAGCGAGGGGAGAGACATCAATGCAGCTGAGACAAATTATTGATTTTGAGCCAAAAAAAAGAGCGAAGACCAATCACCAAAGTAATCCATTCAGTCAAAGTTCTCCAAAGGCAAGAGACCTGCACCAATGCCATCCACACTTTCATTAGGCAATGATTCACCAAACAGGGAACGTGGGCCAAGATTGAAATTAAGTATCTTGAGCAATGGGTCATGTCTATTACCATTCCCACTCTCTGTCATCAATCATTCAAGGTGTTGATGTCGCAGAGAAGGAAATACATCAACAATGACCTGGAATTCACATTTACGATGATGAGCGTTATGGCCGACAATATGGCTGGCCACAACGTTATGGCCGGCACATTGTCAGTGACCTTGGTGCTTTGCATGGTGCACTGCGTCGCAGGGTTAGCCGGCAGCATCAGTTCAGCTATGACGCCTCGGGAAGCTTCGGAGCGCATAAAGAAAGTGAAATGAGTGGTGAACAGCCACTGTAAAACTGAGTCAGTGCACACTGAGCACGTGCTGTACCTTGACAGTGTCCTTGCTCATCTGTCCCCTCACCAGCCCTCTGTCTCCCTTATCCAGCCTCCCCACCTCCTCCAAGCACGGAGCAACAATATGTTGCAGAAGTAATGGTGTTGCGTGGTGGCACAAGATCAATGCATGAGAGTAAACCCAAACGTGCTCCAGCTGCTTCACCACTGTCCTCACACTGATGCACAGTGACATGCCTAGCTGCGTCCACAGGGGTTTCCATCTCTAAAAGTTACAATAAAACAAAACAGACGCAGTTTTTGCTCACGGAGCATAAATAGAAACGCCTCTCCGAAACAGGAACTTTAGCAACAACAGCAACATCTCAGGAACATCGCGGAGCACCGTTAGTTCTGTTCTGTAACGACAACTGCAGCAGACAGGCCGGACGCCATCGAAACAGATGTTGCTGTTCAACAGAGCATGCAGCGTAACCGTTTAACAATCCTCCAACAGAACGGGACAGAAGTAGCCCGCAATATGTCGCACCTTCTCGCCATTTCTCATGCACGCCGCTGTCTAAAAATAGAATTTATTGCTTCTGTCTCCTTTTTCTGTTTCACAGATTGCTCAATAAAAAGCTCTGTACTTTATTACAGCTCATTAAGGCCACGGCGTCGTGTATTCTTATTAAGAAATGGCAGCGATAATTGCTTTAAGAGGAATTAAAGCATTCATTTAGGAAGGGAAGCCAAACGTTGACAATTAAATCCAATAAACCAACGTGACCTGTTGTTTTAATACCTGGTGTGTATTTTCATAAAGACAATTTTTTTTATTTAATACAACTTATAGCTAAAAGATAACAGCTTATTTACAGTTATAACGCTATGCCTATTATTTTTAATGACTTTGTTTTGTATAAGCTCATTTACTGCCTCTTCATTTGTTTAAAACGTCATTATCCTAAATTACCATAATCAGCAGCAACATGAAATCTTTTAACTTTGAACTCTTTGCAACTGTAAATGAAATGTGTTTTCTTCCCACACTTTATGTTCCAGAAGTTTAAATGAAATTAATAAGAACAACTCAGCTCCAAGCACACGTCATCGTTCACATCAACACACCTGTACGAGCGCAAGCGCGCCTGTTTTAGCAGGCAACAAGTAATAATATCCTTCCCTGGACATCAGATGCAAATTTATTTGTAGAATCTATAAATAAATAAATGAAACACCTGAAGGAAAAGAAATTGTTTGTATGCATTTCAATGCAGGTTAGTTTGTATTTAAATATCACTGTTGTGTTCGTTAAGTATTATACTTTAAAACTATCATTACACAAATGAACATCACTGAACACACACCCAGTTAGGACACAAATGAAGATATTTGAGACTTACAGGAAGGATTTGACATCCAGGCCTCGGTTCTTGATCTGGTCCATCATGTAGTCCCAGCTGCCAGGGTTGGCCCGCGACCTCCCTCCTGCGCCACCTCCCCTACAGTGAGAGGTAGCTGCTCCCGCTTGGCCGGCCCGAGCGCCTCGGGTGCCGCCTCTCGTACCTGCACCTCCACCCTCGCCGCCTCCTCCCTCTCCTCTCCTGGCACCTGCCCCGGGCTGTCCGGGTGCAGTGTGCAACTGTCCCAAGCTCTGAGACGTAGTGGGCGGGTGGTGGCTGAGAGCCGGGCCTGATGAGTGGATGAGAGGCTGCTGAAGACTCTGCTGGCGCAGCAGCGTCCGAGGCCGGGCCGGCCCAGAGGGGACGTGCTCCAGAACGGAGGCGTAGGACAACGCCGGATCCCCAAAGCTGGGAGGGCAGAGGAGCAGGGAGGAAAGAGAGTGCGTAGAAGGCCAGGGCCGGCAGAGGATCGAATTGTGAGGAGGGGAGGCAGGTGTGGAAGGTGGTGCGGAAGAGGAGCAAGATGAGGAGATTCGGACAGGAGAGGAGGCGCGGAACGGCGGCAAGCAGACGTCAGAGCAGTGGAGGGAAGAAGTCAGGTTGACGTCAGGATAGAAACAGGACAGGTCGCCCAAACAGGAAGTCGAAGATTGTGGGAGGGGAGAGGAGGAAGCGGTGGAGTCCGAGGTCAAATCGGAGGCCGGATCGTCGGGAGGTGGAGACAGGAGGAGGAGGAGAGAAAAAGAAATCAACGTGAGGCAACAGCTGTAACAGCAGTAGCAGACATAGCAGTAGAAGGTGCAGCCTGAGTGTGCATGGCCGTGCGCCGCGTGCGGCTCGGGGGGCCGCGGCCAGCAGCACGGTGCACTCTGGGAGCTGCTCGTGTGCGTCAGACGTGAGCGCGTCTTGCATGGCAGCGCAATGTGTGCGTGTCTTTTGAAGGCGGGCGTGGCTCGAAGTGGCAGCGGGCGGATGTTGACTGTCTGGACGGGCGTGCAGCGGTTCTGAGCCACGCGAACTCCTCGAGGCGCGTGCGTTGTGGTTTTGCAGCTGCCGGGCCTTCCCGATGAAGACTTTTTGGTGTGACGAGAGATCCCCATTCCCTCTACACGCCGGTCAGCATGTCCATCTCTGACAGACTCGTTCTCTCTAAGTACGTTTGGCCTTTTAAATACTTGCTGAACCTCCTGAGAGATCCCACAGCCAACCACCTTTTACAGCTTGACTCCCTCCCTCTGTCAATCTCTCAGTTTCTACTCCTCCCCTCCAAAAAGCAGCTTCACTGGATAACTGCCTTTCCTAAAATGGCACATGAAAGCATGTGACAGGTGCATCGATGCAGTTAACTTTTCTTTACATGCTTACATGTACCTCTTATCTCTTTTTTTTGTTATTATTTTTGTCTGCACGCTAAATATATCCTCCTCCCTTGGATCGCCGTGTAACCCAGAGTACAAGAAATAGGTCATGGGAGAGCTATTTATGCCAGTTAGGTGCAGTTTACGCCACCTCATCTAACACAGTTTTGCACGAGGCCTTCTGTGTGATATCCATCATATCTAACAAATAAAAGAATGAAGGAAGAGCAAAAGTAAAGTGGTTTGTAGTAGAGGGTGACAAAGAGATGGAGAGAGTGATGGGAGTGATAGGAACAGAGGGTGACGATGGAGGAGAGACAGAAAATGGGGTGCGAGACACAAACACAAGAGATGCAGACACTTATAGCAGACCAAAAATAGAATCCAATTACAGACAAGGGGCAAAAAAAAACTAAGATGGGAGGAGAAAAGGAGGAAGTGAAAGCGTAAATGTGTTGAGGAGGAAGAAGTCGCAGCATGAAGTGTCAGTGAAAGGTGAAAAAAATCAAAGAAGTATTTCTTCGCCTCAGTCACAGCATCTTGATTATAGATCCAACATTACGTCACGGCTTCAAGAAGTCGGTGAACAACATTCGAAAAACTTTAATTAAAAACTGAATCGGAAACGAGTGCGAGATTTATTTTAGTTAAAGGGAGAAATTAAGGCTACTTCTGTGTTCCTTTTTTTTACTTTTTGTTTTAAATTAGGCTTGCAGTCTGCTGAGGTTCTCAAATGAATAAATCACGCTCTCCTGCAGCTTCGCCTCGTTGCCGGGCTGCCGGCGTCAGCTGACGAGTTAAGTCATCGTGATCCTGCTCTCGCAGCTAAAGCTACCTTCTGCTGATGACAGCTTACATTTCCCCAGTGCTAACACCTTCATCTGAATCCACACGCTCACCTTCTCCACTGCAACTCCTCCCTGTTTGCTTCAGCTCCACTCTCTCCATGTTCTCCTCAGAGTAACTTCATGTAATCACAGCTGCGTCCTCGTGTGCTTCCTGTCCACCGCTTTGATTTGAAACGTTTTTGAACAGAGATCTAGTGCGATTTGTTGGTGCTTTGCAGGGGATGAGTTAGAGCTAACGCCACACCAGATTGTAACTCAGTAACTGTACATTTGAATGAGATATGTCCATTTTTGTGTTTGTAAGGGCGATTAACTGTGGTGACCATTGTGATTTGGACTGACCTCCGAAAGTGATCAGTGGAAGATCAGACAATGATTTTTTTCATGAAAGTTTCGCGAAAATTTGTACAGTGGGCCATATTTTGCTAACAGACAGAGTTGATTCTGTGTAGCTAGTTTTAAACAATGGCTTTGTGCAATCTGTTAGTGGTTGGAGTAAAGCTGTCATTTATAACCCAGGCCTGCGCCCGGCCCGAACCCGAAAACTGTGTCAGAGGACGCATGCGGCCGATGATCCAATTTGGATCATCAGCCGAGAGCATCCACCGACAGTTAATAACTATAATAATATAAATAAAATAATCCGCTGACTCGTTAATAAACAAGAAATCATATATCTTCCTTTCTTTGAAATATGTTTTTAAATCATGTCAAACTGATTTGCTTACAGAAGCAGTAAAAGCTTAATTTAATAAAATGCCAGGGTTTATTTTCAGGTTTGGGTCTGTAGTCACAGTTAATTTGTCTTTTCGGGTCGGGCTCGGAAAAAAATGATTTGGGTTCGGGCCAGATTTTTTAGACCCGAGTGCAACTCTAGTTTGGAGTATGTGACTGGGATGAATCTCAGCTACTACCACACCAAATTTGAGCTTAGTCTCTGCAGAACTCACTAAGTTCAATCCACGTTTGTCTTTGATATGTTTGAGCAACTGTTGAGGCCATTTTTAATCAAGTTAACTTTAAAGTTAATCATTTGCAGATGACCACGTTTGTTGTTCACTTTTTGAGGGTTTCGTTCAAATCGGCCCTCTGTTTTATAAGATATTTTGCCAACAGACAGACTAACAAGCACTCGCCTGTGATGGAGTGGGCTGTAATAACATTTTGCATGATGCCAGTGTTTGTTTTGAACAGAAACCGTGTGTTTGAAAGGATTCAGGTTCGGTTCTGAACTCACTTGGTGGGTCTCGGTGCTCCAGACGGCATGTGGCCATGGACGGTCTGCCACCTCCCGACCTTCACTCCCTCCGTCACCATGCTCTTCATGCTGTCACTGCGATAAGGACCCCCCCCAGCATCCCCCTGCCCAGTTGCGACCCCCTTCTGCCCCCCTGACACTGCCCCACTGAAGGGGAGGTCATCCCCAAAGCAGACGGGGTGCAGAAGAGGGAGAATGACGACAGGCAGAAGGAGAAAAAGACCAAAGAGTGTGAGCAACACACACACACACACAAACACACACAGGAAAACAGATTGAGCAACCACACGGTTAAGGTGAGGCCGATCGGTGGGCTGTGTGAGGGGGCGGGCCTACAGTTCCAGGCCAAATGAGAGGAAAGAGGATGAAAGTGGTCTAAAGTCCAGTGAGGAGAAAGAAGAGGTGTGTGTGTGGGGGGGGATAAGGTGAGGCGAGGCAGCAGGAGGAGAAAAAGGAGCCTGTGGAGGGTGGAAAACCAGCAAGCAAGTCCTCCTTTGGGCCTGGAGGACTTAATTCATGTTCATATAACTCTTCCTAATCATTTTCTACACTAAGACTTTAAGATGTGCTTCAACAAATCACAGGACAAATTGTTATTGTAGTTTAGAGCAACAGGAGTGCTTATTTATGTCCCCATTTAAAGAACCCGTTGATAAAATGCGCACATGCCTTTGTAAAACACCCGCTGCAATTTATTTTTTTTGCACCTTAGTCCGCAAAATGTCACTTCTGAAGTATCTGCTTGTCATTTAGACACCACTTAGAGTCCGTAACAGCCTTCAAGAAGATAAATGCTTCACATTGCAAAGCAGAAAGTATCACGCAGGCCCATCTAATCACACTGTTTTCCAGAACAGGCACAAGGTACTGAAATTAATCAGTGCTCCCATTAAAAGCAGTTGTCAACTCAAATTTAATCTCAAAAGGGGTGCAGCGATGATCAAAATTAAAAGAACATTAGTGCCCTCTGGTGACATGACTACATTTCATTAATATGCATGCTCCCCACATACACACACGGCCGGAGACACAAAACACGAGGCTCCCTGAGACTCTGCGTTCTGGCGAGAGCGTGTACGATCAGGAGGTGCTAAACTCTCGTCAGGGTCACCTTCTGCATTTAACTTTGACCAATTGACATGACGCTGCATGTGGATTTGTCATCAATCACTGCAGCAGCGTGGCCGATGCAGGACACACGGGCCTCGGTTACTGAGCCAAGCGCAAGGTGAATCTATGAACTCCTTTTATTTTGTAGACACGCAAATAAAATGCCTACATGATTATAATCATATCATCTTTGTGCAGGAGGAAGTCATTTTAAAATAGATATTGCGACTTGTCGTTTTTTTCAACAGCTGTCACACATTCTAAATATTTTGACGGCATTGATGTGACAATTGACTCGTTTATTGGATGATCCCAGACATTTTCCAGGACTGCATTGCTTCCTGTTGAAAATGGTCTGAAAGAAGCGTCAAAGGCAGAAATTTATTTCACCCGGACACCGACTAAATGAGTCCTGGTGTCATAGCCGGGACTGAAAGCTGACGATCTCAAGAGAATCCCAAAAAGGAAATTATTTCTCAGCTCTCTGTTGGCTTATAGCGACATCTTATTGGTTGGAGTCAAGAGGTCGTCCCAGCAGCCTCTCCTCGGGAGAAATACCGTCAGAACGTTGTGTTGTTTTATCTGAAAGTCAGTGATTTGCTGGCCCACACACGCAAGCGAGGAACTGAATCATCTCTGCCATTTGCTTTTAGAGAAACTTGTCTCGTTTTTTAGCACGTGAGAGCAGAAGCTGCTGACAAGCATACTGTATATTTGCAAAACAAATGGCAGTTTTGAAGGCTTCAAGATCCACTATGAGCAAATAAATTCTCAGGTTTTATGTGGGATATAATCTTGAGGAGAATTTGTCATCCAATGCGCTCATAAGCACACTGCTGTCTTCTTTTTCTACACAATCCAATACCTCACCACCTGGATCTAGTAAAAATGACCAGTTATTAGATGTTTTATCAGTTTCATAGCTGGCAGCAGAAAGTCTAAGCTTAAGAGTCCTCCCAGTGCCCAGAGGAAGATAGTTGCGACCTTGCTTTATTGGATTCAAGTGGCAGGCAAGTGAGAAAGAAGACTTTTATTGCAATAAGAAAAAAAAAATAAAACAACTGTTATCCTGTCTCCCAAATGATAGACAATAGATGCAGTTCAAGTGATTAAATGTTAGTGCAGCAAACATTAGACATGTTCACTGATGGAGAGGATTGAAGAGTAGCCACAGATGGATGTTAGATACAGGTGAGCACTGGCACCACACTGCAACCTGGTGTTAACGGTCAACCCTCCACAACGAAAGCGACAAAACAACCGGCAGGTAAAAGTGACACAAGCAAAGGACAAGCAGATGCACAGGTCATAGAGAAGGTTGGTTAAAGTATGCAGACCAGCTTTGGAGAAGAAAACTTTTGAGGGTTGTCCGTCTCCATGGTCACACCATGGGAGAGAAGTGCGAGGTTAGAGGTCAGGAGTTAGTGTAGGGCAGCAGGGCTGTAGGGAGTGAGGGGGGTGTCCTGCACATGTGTTTCATTTCAGCTTGACAGGGTATGAGGGGACGCAGCAAAAATAACCTTGAGGGGGAGGCTTTGATATTGTGCTAACAGCCAAATGACCGTCACATGATTCGGTAACACTTTACAATAAGGTACATACAATTTGATTAACTACTAGGGAACGCCTCAGGAACGAATCAGGAGCTAATGGGTAGTTAACCAGTACTTAATGGAGAACACACAGCCAAGCCTTGTTAGGGGACTACTGGTTTGTTACCACAGATACAGAAGATAAATTATCCATGTGGGTTCTGAATAAACCCTGCACCAGTGAGGTCACAGCTCAATTGTCAAAAACCTGTTTCCTAATGACTACAGATTTTATTGGATTTTCTCTTTTGTGAACCCAATGATGAAAGACATTATCAATTTCATAATCTTGTACTGGTGTAATCTTATATGTCTGACTATCGCTTACTGAGTACCAAATCCTTGCCTGGCTATTATTTTGTACACTGATGTAGTGAAGCATCATATCAAATACGTACTGAGGAACAATCATTACTTAATCACTACCTGACCACTACCTACTGGTTTGTTCCTGTGGCAACAAACCAGTAGTCCCCTAATAAGGCTTGGCTGTGTGCTCCTCAGTAAGTACTGGTTAACCACCCATTAGCTCCTGATTTGTTCCTGAGGCGTTCCCTAGTAGTTAATCAAATGTTGTGTACCTTGCTGTAAAGTGTTACCCATTATTCTCTAATTTGTGTGTATGGCTTTTCTTAGGTTAACATTTCCCCACCAAATTATGAGCAACCTTTAGCAATCATGTATGCCCTCCAGTGTGTCAACACTGAATGGGTTGTACCGGTAACTGTTTTTTGCCATTGGTGATGGAAGTTCTGTTTTACAACAGAACTAGGCCAAATACTATGTAGCTTTTGCATTTTACTCTATGGCGTTTACCAAATACTATGGGTCCTCAAACAAACCAGAGAAGCTAAATAGGCAAATCCCATTTCAACTTTTTCCTCTATACCTTACCCCTGCTCTAAGGCTGGTTGCAGTATACTGATCTTTGAGAGCAGTATCTGCAGAAGGGCTGCTGGTCAAGACTGTTTGAAAATACAGCCATTATTACAACTGTTTCAGCAAAAATGATAAAGTCAAATAAAACTTGTGGAAGGAGATTGGACAAATTCTGAGCATGTAGAGATGTTGTTGGTACACCAGCGTCTCGCAATGGCTGTTCTGACCAGGAGGGAGAGTGTCTCACGTGTCTCACTTGGGCAACCATGGCAGTGATAATTGTGAAGGAGTGCGCCTCAGCCTGGCAGTGTAAAGACCTCTTCCAGCACCGTCTGTCGGTAACGGTTGTGGTCTCTTTGAGACAAATTCACAAAATAGTGGTTCTCCTCATTTAATAACCAAAATCCCAGATCTTCCTCTTCCAACTCTTACAACATCAAGTGAAAATAAACATCCACTCTAACAACCATGCTGCTTGTGTTGAGTCTAACTGTGCATGACGTGTGCTGCAGTGGAAGGACTGTATCAGGACATTGTCAAAAAGACGTCAGCAAGATTTGTTACCTTAAAGTCTTGTGAATTATAACCAGACCTTAAAAGCATTCAGATAGTTTAAGAAGGAAGCCCAGACATTGCACTTGCCCTGACATTCTCCAGCACCTCCTGGGGAAACCCAATAACAATCCCTCCTGCAGAGTCTGGGTCTAGCAACACCTATTCCCAAAACACCTCCAAGGGCAAGCACCTGAGATCAAATACCTAAACCACCACAGCTGACTTTTTTTCATGCAGAACAGCAGCTCTGCACCAAGTTCCTCACCTTATCTCTAAAGTCATCCAGAAGGTAACATCTCATTCATATGTATGTGGATGAGTTGATCTTATGGTCACAGTCCATATAAAATTATTATAAGTGAAGGTTGGAGTGTAAGCAGACAATTGACATGATGCCATCTGTCCATCGATCCAGTAGGCTCATCAGAAACTGACCAACTGGCACTCACAACCTATACCTGCAGGAGCTGTACCACGTTTCCTCTGACAATGTTGTCCAAAATCTGTTCATTTCCAAAACCTAAACAGAGTCTGGAAAAATGTAAGAGATGGATAAAGGCCAGCAGCCGACCTCATGAGCAGCTGACAGTGATAAACTCAACTGTCACATGTTCATCTGTAAGAAGGTAACTGCAAGTAAATCCTCCAGTTTCTGTCATAATTACATTGTAGGTTTAATGGTTAAATTAAATGTTAGTGCTTAAAGCTAGTTGTGTTTTGTCTTGTGTGCTTTATATGTAGACATATGTTGTAACTTCTGGGTGCATAAGTTTCATCTTTGTTTGTTATGATCAGTTCAAACTAAACTGATTTTGCACAAAGCATTTTATAGGTTAATTAATGTCCAATTTACACTCAGTACATACTGAATTTCATTGGAAATTATTTCCATGTGTCACCTGTGCCATGAAAACATCCACTGCAGTAACTATTTTAAGTTGTTAGTATCTTTGAAAAAATGTTTTGCCTGTCTTTTCTGCCTTAATGTTGGCTGATAAGGCAGAAATGCTTCACTAAATGCCTCAGGTAACGCCATGAGCTTCACTACCTCCACCATTACAGTCTTGTTTTGTTTGTTGGAGGTTAGCTCACCCTGGGTTAAATTTATGCTTGGGTGGAGCGATCTTGCCTCTCACATCATGTCAATTAAATGGTGAGCTTTGCCTTTGGACTCAGCTCCTTCTTTATCATTCCAGTTCCTAAGAGCTCTGCAGTGACTGGTCTGAATGACTACCGGCCAGTAGCCCTCACCCCGATAGTCACAAAATGCTTTGAAGGACCAGTCATGGCCCACATGAAAGCAACCATCGACTTTAACGAGGAACCTCACCAGTATGTATGCCGCAAAACTTGATCAACAGAGGACACCATCTCCTCTGTGGTCCACACTGCACTCACCCAACTGGAGCAGAAGAGCTCATACGTCCATATGATCTTTGTGGACTT
>JARVGQ010064406.1:0-12996 GCA_031762355.1 Hypsolebias martinsi | reverse complement strand
TATTAAAACAATTAAAGACCTGAAATATTTCAGTTGGTGTGCAATGAATCTGAAATATATGAAAGTTTCATTTTTATTGTTACATTATGGAAAATAATGGCCTTTATCACAATATGCTCATTTTTTGAGAATGACCTGTATTTAGGTTCGATATTATATTCTACAACACCAAATATTCACATACAGTGTAACCAAGCTACCGTTTAATTTCATCTCTGGGTAAAATCTTGTCCAAAAAAAAATCCACTTTAACAAAATGACTAAAGTAGACGGTGAACATTGACAGCTTAACGGCTAAACTTTATTAAAAAACTGACAAGTAATGTAACAAGACAAAAATAAATACGTGTTTCATCTCTTTAACATGGCCACGGTTATTTTAATCCTCAAAACAAAGAATGCAGCACAGAAAAAGGCAGAGGCCCCTTGCCAAGGAATGATAGGTGCCTTTAGTGGAGTCCGTCAGTACTGTATGGTCAGCTGGGTTCATGGGGGGGAGCCTTCCTTCAGCCAGACTTGAACAACAGAATAGCAACTTGACCCAAGTAAAAATAAATAAAATGCTTGGTCTCATGGGTTACGTAGCTGCCGAAGTTCCTCCCGACGATGCAGTGCCACGTTGGGTTATATTTCTTATCAAACTCCTATGAGAGACAAAAAGATTTTGATTATAAAAATAAACTGAAACATTAAAGAATTACATTTTAATCCCAGGAAACTATAAGGTCAGTGTTGAAAGAAAAAAAATGGACTAGATTATGTTTCATTATTATAAAAAAAAAAAATGTAAAAGCTACATCACAATGTTTTCCCTAAATGGAGGAAATTTTAAATTGTGTTTCATTACAGGACCATGCTCCATGCATTCACTGCGGTGGGACATGTTTCAATCAGGGGTGCTGTGAGCATGTGTGAATTTGTATCACCCTAAATAATTAAATAAATGAAGAATATCAAACACAAATATATGCAGTTCTAATCTTTTTAAATACAGACACCAATATATTTAAACAAACTATCTAAAATTGCAACTAACATCCCAACTGTTGTGTAGGTTTTAAGTACTGTAGTTAAATTTGGCACATAGGTGAACAATAACAGTATTGTTTAATATCACAATTACAAAACTTTTATTTTTTTTACGAATTAAAATGTTTAGTCATTCTTGTCCTCTGACCTCCAACAAGGGGTACTGCTGTCCCTCTACACCACTATTTCCAGATGAATCATCCTTTTATAAGTGCATATCGCTGAACCTGGAGATATAAGGATCCTGAACTTGTGCTGCATGATGAGAGATGATACTTGTGTTTTTAACCATTGTCCTTTACTGTATTGCTAAAGGCAATTCATCAAGCTAAAGTACTGTCTTCTCATTCATGCTAGAAAAAAAAAATAGAAGAAAAATGCAATTGTATAACCATCTATCCATTTAATTTAAACTATGCCTACGCTTTTATGCATGGTGGTTAGGGAATGCCACCATGGAGATAAAATGTCAGGATGTGGCCTCTGTAGTACAGTCGGTCCAAGGCATTAAATACTAAAAGATGCTCAGGCTGTTAGAAGTGATAAAACTGCATCACATTTCTGTCATAATACATTGGGCTGGGTTGTCCTTCGTGAACAGGTTTTACCTTCTTGATGTGTGCAGCAATGTCTTTCTCGATGTTGTACTTCTCCAGGGCCTGTGTGGCACACTCCACGGCGTCCTGCTGCATGTCCTCCGACATGTCAGCGTTTTTGATCACTGGCTTTCTGTCAGACATGGTTGCCCTGGGTAACCAAAACACAGAATTCATCACTTGTGCAGGCATTCATACACAATGAGGCTGAGCATCATCATCGTCATCAAATGACTTGCTGTATAAACGGCCAAATAAACAGCTGCAGGTTAGCGACGTTATTACGTAATTACGACTACCTAATGTTTGAACTAGCCTTTTCTACCCATGTTACATAACTTCCATTGGAGGCAGGCTGGATGAACGGGTGCTCTGCGTAGTTTCTATGGATACGCAAGACATTTAATATTAACTTCTCATTTTTCACCAGGATACCAAGAGTCCCGTGAGAACAGGCTGCAAAAAAAATCCAACGTCATCACGTGACTAATTAACAATACACAGCTGGGGAAAAAAAGACCTAACTTGTTTTAGCGTGCCGAAAGTATACGCTTTTAAATCTATAATGGAGTGATAATAACATATACGTTAAGAATCATGAGAAAATGTGCTTCTTTAAAACAACTTCCCAGGTGTAATGGCGAGCTGTTGAGCACAATAACTAGCTGCTCGTCATTCTACGCGAAAAAATGGAGAAAAGAAACAACGTTTACCAGTAAACACAGATAGTGTAAATAAATGTTTAAGGAGTCAAATGTGATGTCCTGCAAGAAAAAAGCGGGCAATTTACCTTAAAATGTGGCGTTTCGTCCGGCAGTACTGTATTTTAAATAGATTGAGTGATCCTGGAATGACAACTCCCGCGAAGTGGTTAACACAAAAGTAATGTGGGTGTGTAACGGTAGGAGACTGCTGCCTCGGTGTGAGCCTATTGGTCAGTACTGACTCACCAAGCGCGACCATTGGGCAGTTTAGGCCAGTCTTATCGGTGTTTTTGCTAGCATTTTATTTCGACCCATCATGCATTGCGACAAGCTGTTGCTAGAGCAACCTTTATAAATAACTCGGTCCCCAGCTAAAGCATAATTCAGCACAACGGACTAAAAAATATACATGTACTGTATATATTTCAGTGGCGCCTCGGATGTCACCAAGCATACAAATTGTGTGTTTATCGTAGTTTTCTGTGCAAACCAGTAAAACTATTTGTAACGATAAATATTAAGAGAACGGCTGAATTGTACATCTTATTAAAGCAAAAACTGCGGTAATGCTTTTTTTTTTGTACCTTATGGGTATCAGAAATTAAAACTTATTTAAAGTGTTTGTGTTGGCTAACCAAATATATAGTTGTAACATAATCCTTAAAGGACATGAGGCATTCGGCTGAGGTGATAGTAATATTGACAAATAAACAGGTCTGAAAGGTGGGAAATGATAAACACTAAACGTGTTTATTTCACTCACACGTAAAGTTTGCAGTTAACAATGAACAATCTCACACATTTTTTCCTTTAATTTATATTCTTGATCTAAACACAAAACTGAAGTACTTCATCTTCTAGTATTTAAGTCTTACTTTTCACTTTATCTACTTCTTTAAAAAATCCCCCTAAAAGCAATCAATCATATACTCCATGGGCAAAACATATTGACTGAATTGTTTATAAGTTATGAAAAGGATGAAAATATTTCTGCATTTTTAAGCAGTTTGCCCAAATAAATACCAATTACAAAATACTTAAAATGCCACTAAATGAAACAAGCAAACAAAACATCTGTAGGTATAGGGTGTGTTAAGGAGCACCTTCATCTTGGAAAAAACATTAGATATTCTCATGATTCAAGATAAACAAAAAATGTAACAGAGGACACCCCAATAAAAAAAAAAGGCTTATTTAAGTTTTTGGCACAATTAAAGCAAAATATGCATGTGAGGTAACATATATTAAGTGTTGACATGATTTACAAAATTTAAAAACAAGATCAAGTATGTTTGCAAGGTTACATGAATGTGAACTTTATAAATAAAGCACATACTTTGTTCAACATGTGAAAACAATGCTCAACACAAATAAACATCAATTTCACAGTTATTTTCTCCTCAGTGTTATGAATGAATGGGTAAAAACTAACACACCAACAAACTTTTTAAAAACTTTTTTAATCAGTTTTGTAGAACAGCTGTAGAATGGCCTTTACTCGCTGCGATCCTTTGGCTCTCTGTATTTGTACTGGATGTAGTCAAAGATGTCTTTCTCACTGTCCACCAGCAGAGGCTCCCCTGCCACTCCTACAATAGATATGTTAAAAAAATGCAATAAACAAACATTAAAAGCTGAAAGAAAAAAAATCTGTGGCTACTTTATCATTAATGCAGACTTGAGCAGAGTTCTCAGATTTTATTTAGGTTTCCCTGAGACTCACCAGTGACACCAAGTGGTCTTATGGTATACTCATTAAGAGTGAAGCCCTTCTCCAGAGCATGAGTCCTCATATTTTTATTAAAGATGTCACTTCCAGTAAAATACAGGACTCCACAGTAGTACTGGTCCTTGGGAATTAACCTTTTGAAAAAAGTAAAATTATTACACTGAAAATAACTACCAGTACATTTTAAAACACTACACAGAAGAACAAACAATTCAATGCTTATGCAGGATATGGAAATGCCAATAATTAGTCCAGAGAGTACAAAATGCATTTTCTTTTTTGACAGTTAAAATTTTATTCAATGGAAGTCTACATTACATAAACAATATCAATTATTTTATAGCAAAATAGAACAAACAAATAAGTTTGATTTATATCTTGATAAATCTGAACTGCAAAATCAACCTTATATCAATACGCCTGTGAAGATGTTCTTCCTCTTCCTCGTCATCGCTTTGCTGCAGCTGGCAGACTCCCTTGAGAAACAGAATCCAGGACACTAAGAAAAGTCATGTGCTAAAGAGGATGGGTATAGTTACTACAGTAACTGCATTATCAGCCACAACATCAGCAGACGACTCAGTAATGAATGAAAACAGGCAGAGGCCTCACCATGAACTTAGTGTCTCCTTTGGACAGAGTGTCGGTCACAAACCCAATGGATTCCAAATGGTCGACCACAGCATGAAGGAGTTTGGGCTAGAAAACAAAAATAGCGTTAAAGGAGTTAAGCAGAGGCATTTCAACCCATAACTATTTATTTTAGGATAAGGACGAAACAGTAGAAGAATATCAGAAAACAGCTGCCAGGAAAAAGAAAAAGAGGAAGGCCAAAGAGGAGATATATGGATGCAGTTAGAGAGGACATTGAGGTAGATGGAGTGAGGACAGAGGATGCAGAGGACAGAGTGAGATGGAGGAGGATGCCTCGCTGTGGTGACCCCTGAAGAGGGAAAAGCTGAAAGAAGAAGACAACTCAACAGTAGAAATGTAAGCCTAACCTGCTTTTCTGTTTGAGAGGTGTATTCTGGGTGCGTCAGCAAAATATCAATATCACCACTTGATGCTGCACCTGGAAATTATTAATGGGATTAAACGAGGCTGAGCTCCCATCTCAAATCACAAATTGGGTACAATTTATTAGTAAGGATTACCTCTCCGGTAGCTTCCACAGATTGTTCCAATATATTCTGCATCAATTTTTTCAAGCTCTTCAAGAATAAGAACCTACATTAAACAAACAAACAAAAAATGATATGTGCAAATAAACTTACATCATAGAAAGAAATATAGAATAAATATTAAAACATTAGAAGATAGATCTGAAGGCAGAATTACCTCCATTTTTTCCATTTCAGTTCTTGGGATTCTTTTCTCAAATTCTTCAAAGTACCTAAATGCAGAAAAATAAACTAGTATGTTTTATTTAGTCTTTAAAAAAGATAACTTAAAACACCCGAAATATCAATAAACACTCAAGCATTTTCAGTAAAACGTACTTGAGCCCAATCTTTTGATGATGGTTTAACTTGTGCTCAATCTTTTTCAAATCTGCAAAAAAAAGTAAATAATTAAAAATAGTGTGCTCACTAAAACTGATACAAAATCAATCTGAAGCTCAAGTTCAAAGTCGTTTTATAAAGTATTAAGAGTTAAATGCGTTACAAACCATCCAGAGTTTTCACTCCTTCATCAAAGAACTTCCTGGCAGCAGCAGGGCTAAAGACAAAATGAAAGTTACGAATGTAACTATGGTTCTATGAATCCTGGTTGACCACCAGAGGGCGGTGCTGAAAGCACTGAATGTTCCCTTCGCTCAAGCGCTGTTCGAGTAATTATATCAACAAAAACACAGGTGTGACACGGATGACTAATCAGAGGCTATATAGCCTGGCATCATCCGCAGCTCTGCTCCTACAGAATCTTCTTGCGAAATGCAAGGATTCAGAGTGACAGAGAAGCTCTGGCGGTTATCCGGGATTTATAGAACAGTAGTTACATTCGTAACTTTTGTTCTATTTCATCCCTCCTGACCGCCAGAGTGTGGTGCTGAAAGCACTGAATGACTAATATCAACAATGTCACAAGGAATCCTGAACACATACCTCACTGAGGAAGCCCAGAGGACCCTTGCAGAAGAGCCTGGCCCAGGGGATAAGGAGTGGCCATGTTAACTCTATAGAATCTGGTGAACGTGCTTGGGGAAGCCCATGATGCAGCAGCACATGTTGCTTCGAGTGGAACCCCTCTCAGGGCAGCCCAGGAAGCGGAGAAGCTCCTGGTAGAGTGTGCCTTCATGCCGACTGGCAGGGGATGGTGTCCTGCTGCGTGGGCATGGCAGATGACATCCACGATACAGTGGGAGAGGCGCTGCTTGGAAAGAAGATAGCCCAGTCTAGGGCCCCGTAATACACAACAGCTGGTCTGAGCAGACCCCTCGCCAGGTGTAGGCTGAAAACGTGCCAGCCTCAATGGCTGGTTACAGTGAGAGTGAGATAAGACCTTTGGTACAAATGCAATGTTTGGCCACAAGGTAACACCAGAGCCCTCAGGGCCCCACCTGAGACAAGAGGGGCCGACTGAGAGAGCATGGAACTTGCTGACACTCTTTGCTGAGGCAATAGCCAACAAAAAAGCCTTCTTATATGAAAGCCACCTGAGGTCTACCTGCGTCAGAGGCTCGAACGGAAGGCAGCACAGATCTTCAAGAACCAAGGGCAGATCCAAACCTGGTGCTCGTGGAGCCGTTGGTGGGTGCAACCTACAGGCACCACACAGAAAAAGAGAGACTAGATTATGGCTTCCCACTGTACGGCGAGTATGCCGGTGTGATTAGAGGCTATTGCCGCTACATTTAAGCGTAGAAGGGGAGTGACCCCTACCAAGGAGAGACTGGAGAACTCCAGAATGGTGGGTACTGTACAAGAGACTGGGTCTTCATTGTGATCAGAACACCATTGGAAAAAATGATGCAACCTGTTTTCGTATTGCTGAGGAGTAGAGGGTGGCCTGGCACAATGGATGGTGCATCCGACGGGGCTCAAAACTCCAGTCAGCTGATGCCCTAGCCTCGCAGTAGCCACACCCACAGCCAAAGACGTTGAGGATTGGAGTGCCATATCAGTCCCCCACAAATGAGACAGCAAGTCCCTCCTGGTCGGAAGACACCATGGGACACCTTGGCATAGCCTCCAGAGCAGTGGGAACCATGGTAGTGCTGGCCAATATGGAGCCACTAGTAGCATCCTGTGGCCCTCCTCGAGGACTCTCTGAAGGGTTGGTCAGATTAGAGAAAGGGGTGGAAAGGCATATAGGAGGACCCTTGGCCAAGGATGAGCCAATGTGCCCTGGCCCAGCGCACTCGACACCCCTGTAAGAGAGTACCATAGGGGTAACTGAGTCGAACCCTCTGTCGCAACCAGGTCTACCTCCGCCCGACCAAAATGCTCCCAGATCATCAGCACTATGTCGCTGTAGAGGGACCACTCTCCTGGGGGCAGACCCCTAGCGGGAGAGAAAATCTTCAACCTGATCATGTCGCTCTGGGAAGTATGCCGCCCGCAGGGTGGACAGGTGAGGAGAGGCCCATTCCAGGAGCTCTCTGGACATTGTCAGAAGTTGTGATGACCTGGTGCTCCCTTGGTGGTTGATATTATAGACAACAGAGGTGTTGTCTGACTGAACAAGGACATGCCTCCCTTCCAGGTGGGGCAGGAAGTACCTGAGCGCCAAATGCACTGCACGCAGCTCCAGCACATTTATATGCTTGGAGCAGTCCCTTTGACCCCAGCGGCCCTGAACTGTTCTGTGTTGCCACACAGCGTCCCATCCCGTGGAGCTGGTATCTGTCATTACCACTTCCCTGCAACACACTACCACTCCCATGGGGATACCCCTGGACAAATAATCATTGTCCCTCCATGGAGTCAAGGCCCGAAAACATGACCATGTCACTGCGAGCTTGTGCTGCCTGTGTAGCTTGGCATCCAGGCGAAAGCTGTTGAGCCGCTCTGCAAGGGGCGAAGTGACAGCAGGCCTAAGGGTACAATCCAAGTGACTGAGGTCAGTTTGCCTAGTAGCCATAGGAAGGCTGCCTGCCCAGCCTGAACCGACTGACCAACTGGAGTATGTTGCTCACCCTTTGAATGGATGGGTGAGCTCTCATGGAGGGTGAATCCAGAACCACCCCAAGAAAGGTGATCATCTGGGAAGGAATCAGGCAGCTCTTCTCCAGGTTGAGGCCCAACTGGGACACGTGAGCGAGCAGGCAATTCGGGTCATGAATGGCATAGGCCCGAGACGGGGTGCAGAGAAGCCAATCGTCTAAATAAAGCAGAACCTTCACTCCGTAGGCCTGCAGGGGAGAGAGGGCTGCCTTCACACACCGAGTGAACACACTTGGGGAAAGAGAACCCGAATGGGAGTACTAAGAACTGCCACTGGCAACCCCAATAGGCAAACCTGAGAATGGGGCGATGTTCTGCTGCAATAGGCACATGAAAATAAGCATCTTTCAGGTCTATAGACGTGAACCATTCTACCCTTGTGACCGCTTGAAGGACCTCTGCTGTCTTGAGTATATAGAAGGGCAGCACCCTTACATACTGGTTGAGTCCCCTCACATCCAAAATGAGATGAAAACCGCACGCCTTCTTTTGCGCAAGGATGTAAGTTGAGTAATAGCCTCTGGGTTGCTGCATTGGGTTCACTGCCTCAATTACACCCTTGGCCAGGAGGGTGGAAAGCTCCTGGTCTAGTGCTCAGGCTTTTACCTGGTCTGTGATTACAGTCATCTTGACCTGGTGTGAGATGTGAGGTCGCCATTGGAACTGTAGCCGGTAACCATGGGTCAGAGTGGCAACCACCCATGTGGCCAGTAACCGAGCTGCTGGTGAGAGAAACATCCAACGGTTGGCCTGGTGGCATTGTCGTGTCCCACCATGGCTCCTAAGGGCTGTGGGGGGGGCGGCAGTGGCCGGCCGGAGCCCCTGGTCCAAACCTGCACAGCTGGTTGCTGGATCGACTCATGAAAGTCCTGGTCTGGTCTCTACTGACCCACTCGAGGGTAAAGACTCCTTGAGCGATCACAACCTCGAGGCAGTGGCCGTATACTCAGATCGGCCGACGGGCGCCTCAGACGCCGAGGAAGTGGAGGGGCATCACACCGCTAAGGCTCGAAAGTTGCTGCCTCATCTGTCGTGCCTGGACGGTCCGTTCCAGCGCTTCTAAGGCATCTGAACCAAATAATTGCCCAGGCACTACCGAGACATCATGGAGGGTTCTACAAGATGTCCCATCCAGACCTAACAGCGAGCCTGTACCAAGAAGGACATCACGCGCCCAAGGTCCCGCATCATCAGGGCAAAGGCCTGAAACGCCACATCACTAAAGCTCATTGCCTCCGTCGCACCACTGGTGCCCTGGATGGACACACAGAGAGCAAACAGAAGGTGTGCCATGGAATTGCCGAAGCAGTCAGCATGTGCTCCGGCTTGATAAGCTATGCAGAGGAACTCATCTGTGACACGACACTGCGGTCATGGGCACCAGACTTCCCTACGTAGCGTCTCCTCTGGTGACACGATGAGCGAGGCAACAGCAGTGTTGTGTGAAATTCTTTAAATAAAATGACAGGATCGAGAAATAATTGGTGCAATGAATAAAGACTCAGAAACTGTCTCTGCTAGTATAATAGTGCCATTTATTAAACCCCGCAGAAATCAGCAAAGCTCAAGTACATTCAGTACGAACCCAAATTATTGATGCATAAAAAGCTTCTCACCGTGACACTGATTGGAGAGCCGCTCAATCCAGTGAAAAGTTACATCAACACGGCGAGGCGTCGCGATCGAAGACCCTCAGCCCGACTCTAAACTCTGGTCTGAGCGAACTCTTTTTATAGTTTTACACCCCCGCCTTTATCGTGTGCAAGCAAGAAACTGACTCATACTTTATTAAGGAAAACATGTTTACTTCTATCCTTCGGTTGCGTACAGAGAGGGACGGGCCAGGTCCCTCGTCTAGGCAACCAGGATGAGTTATAAAAACATGTTTACTTCAACTAGGATCGCGTGTGAGAAAACAAGGGCCAAGTCTTCTCCCAGGCTCCTAGAACAATAAACACATTCTTCAATCCAGACATTCCCTATGATTAATATATCCTGTTCTGGCATGCATACAGAAACAGAGCTAAGATGAAAACAAGTCTTTTAAAATGATAGTCAGAAGACAACATATATGATCTCTCCCGTCAAGCAGGTTCAATCGCCAGCATGCAAACCAGGCCCGCTGTAGCCAGCTATTACATGGCTGCCAACGCTCGGCCATCCGCCGAGAGGCGCACAGAGAGTTTGGGGTCCCGCTAACAACCATGTAACTCCTTCAGGTATTCTTCCGATGGAGGGACGGAAAAGGTGTCCACACCTGAAGAAGACAATCCCAGGGGTGGACTCCCTTGGTTGCAGGATCTCCAGCTGCAGTTGTTTTAAGGCAATACGCAGGACCTTCTGCATCGAGTCGTCCCCTGACCCACTATCTGTGGCCTGGGACTAAGAAAACGAACCAGTCCCTGACTCGTGAGATGATTGTTCCTCCTCCTCACCTAGAAAGTGAGAGGCATAGGCAGCCAAGGATAACACATCCTCCTCCACAGTCAACTCAGGCATGGGTGGGGAGGAGAGTCCAGTCGCTGCCCCTGGTTTGGCCCCCGGTAGTTGTACCTGAAAAAGGGACTTCATCTCCGCTATTTCTGCGGACACTTGCTCCACTCTCGTGGAGAGACCCTGACCAGACTTAGCTCGCCTCTTTCAGGAGGGGCCACAGAGTTTGTGGTTTCGGCCAGGAGCTTTGAGCGCCAAAGTGGGGCCTCCTGCCCAGAAGGCAGGAGTTCACTGCCAAGCTTGGGGCGAAACTGGGCCAGCCGAATCACCCTCACAGCACGAGGCATGAAGCTGCAGTTCATACAAGGGTTCTCTGACAGGGCCTCCAATAGGTGGTCATGTCCAAGGCAGGCAGCGCACAGGTCATGACCGTCAACTGCCTGGAGCATGGCCCCACAATCTGTGCAGCAGTGAGAGCTGTCCATGCTCCCACTTAGTCTAGTCCAACTGTATAAAGTTAGAAAGAATGAATGGAAGAGGGAGTGCTAATGCATGCCTTCAACAATTAAAAATATGGCCAGAACTAGTAAGCCTAGTTCAGCTTAAGCGTTTTGATGCCGGCGAGAATGATTGGGTGGGGGACGCACACCTTCACCAATCAATACAAGGTCAGAGGTACCAAGCAGTCTAGGTGTATGATGTTGGTGAGCATGATTGGGAAAAGGGGGGAGGGGACGCGAAAGCACACCTTCACCAATTAATTCAAGGTCAGAGCTAGTAAGCCTAGCTGAGCCGAAGCATTGTGATGCCGGCGAGAATTATTGGGGGGGGGGGACAAATGCACGCCTTCACCTACAAGGTCAGTGCTAGTAAGCCTAGCTCAATCCAACCGTTTATAAGGTCGGCGAAAAAAATGCTTGGGAGAGGGGGTGAAACGCTAATCTTCACCAATAAAACCACAAGGCCAAAACTTCCACAAAGCTAGCAAAATAATTGATAAGAGGGAATGAACGCTGACCCCTCCAACTTAGAGAACAAAACCAGAACACAGCTTGCTACATAATACTCATGTGTCAATGTGTAAATTGTCTCATAAAGTGGATGTAGCCGCAACAATGGCAACAGAAGCAAGTCAACAAAGTAAAGGCTACTTATGTGTCAAATCCACGGTAGCCTCACATAAGGCGGACGCAGACACCACAAGTGGCGGTGCCACAAAATAAGCAAAGCTACTCACCAGAGTTCAAACACGGTAGTCAACGCTGTGGTTGAGAGCGGGGCAAAGCCGCCACAGCCAAAATGAAATACCTTGATGAAGGTTACACCATCGTGGCCCTCACAGGGTGATATGCTGCTTGGGCCGACAGGCGGTTCGGCCTCCAGTGACGATGGGAAAAGAAAATTCAAAAGCCTGAAGCCTTGGATCGAACGCGTGGGAGAAGAAAAAGGAACAGAACAACGGATGGCGCTAGGCTATATAGCCTCTGATTGCTCATCCGTGTCACATGTGTGACGTCGTTGATATAAATTACTCGAACAGCGCATGCGCGAAGGGAACATTCAGTGCTTTCAGCACTGCCCTCTGGCAGTCAGTAGGGTTGAAATAGAACTGCATTTTGTTGCTTTGTACTTGTGGCATGTGCAATGACAATAAAGTTGAATTCTAGTCTATTCTATTAACAATATAATGTAAAAGCACAATTCCCGAGAAATACAACTTTTTTAAATTAAAGTCTTGCATATTGGCCAATATATAAACAAAGACCTTGCAAAATCTATTAGCATTCAGAACAATGGGGAACCCTATGGGTCTTCAGTGCCTTTAGAAAAGGCCGAATAATTTAGCATGTATAAAATGTTACATTTAATTTTAATTTTATATTTATTATTTTCAGTGTAGGCTATTATTCCTGCTAATTTCCCTTATTTTCTGTAAACTACTTTGCAGTGGAGCAAGATTTTGTTTAATTAATGAAAATATAGTTTTCCAATCAGATTGTTTAAATTTTTTTCTCTGGGCAGAAGCAGAAGGAGCTCTCATTGGAATAACTAACAGAAAAAAATAAAAAAATAACTTAACTATGCATCCATAGAGTTGGTGGGACTAAAACATGGGGCTTCAGAACTACCGACAGGCCTTGCAAAGTGTTTATTAGGCCCGAGCAGCGAAGCGCTGCGAAGGCCTATTGTAATCGTAGTGTTTATTATTATTTTTTTATTTATTTATTTATTTATTTATTTATTATTTTTTTTTTTTTATTATTCCGTCAAATGAAATGGCCTTTTGGGGGCTTTATCATATCCAAAAACTCACCAAATTTGGCGGACTCGTCAGGACT
>JARVGQ010064381.1:0-13017 GCA_031762355.1 Hypsolebias martinsi | reverse complement strand
GGAGGACTCTTCTGATGGCAGTGCATCGAGGAAAAGGAAGGCCATCACCATGGACTTACGTCGGAAATCGGTTTACGCGCTTGGTAAAACAGGTACGTCACATGTAGTTACGTACATTCCGACTTACGTCAAATTTGGTTTACGCCGCCGCCGTGAGAACGGATCTCCATCATAAGTCGAGGACTACCTGTTTTGTATTAGTCAAGACTTGTTATGACTGTTTATGTGGAAAAGCGAAGTGAACTACTGCTCTCGTTTTCCTGATCTGCTATGGAGCAGATAGCTGGGGCTATTAGAAAAGCCATCTGTACAACAGTTCTAGTAAAACTTATAAAGATAGTCTAATACCTATTGAAAGGGGATAAGACCATTTCTGTGCATGGAGGAGACAGCACAGAGATACAGGCAGTTCTCAGTGGCTGTGCTGGCTGGGAGGGAGGACACCTTGGCTGGGCATATTCCCTACATTTATTCAACATTGTTCAATTCAATCCAATGAATAAATTGTTTTGTTCAAGCAGAGTTTTCGCTGAACTGATCTAGAAACAGAGCAGCCATGACAAATTAAAAATCTCTAATGTGATAAGAAAAAGAACTTCAGTGCTTCATTGATTAGTTCCTTTAACATATCATCCTCCCTGGAACGAGAAATATTTTCATGTTGATCTTACAAACGAAACAGAAATAAATCATTATGAGGTCATTTAAACATGTATGTTTAAATCTGGTTTAAGAATAAGGCATTTGCTTTACTTTTATTGAATTACCCACCTTTCTAATAAAATAAAATGAAGAAAACATATCTTGTTTTTCTGGTATGGTGCATTTGATAAAGTTTTCATGGTATAATGTGCAGCCTGGGTGACACAGAGTAAAAGAGATAAATCATCAAAGAAGAATATTTTGGAATAAATACATGAAACAGATTAGAAGTCAAAGCTGATGATTCTGATACAGCATCGCCTTCGCCACATGATCAAGTCAGCAGCTGAAGTCTTCCTCTGGAGGAGCACCTCCTTTTCAGTTAATGATTCGCATAAGTTGTCATTAACGTGCTCAAGCAGACAGAGCAATTAACACTGTCTTTATTTCCATCTCCGCTGGGCCACTGATTGTTGCAGTCAATGAGCAGTGTGCAGCTAACATCCTCGAAGAGAGCTGCAGGCACAATGTTTTCACTCAACCATGAATGTGTGGTTAGAGAAGTATAGCTGACAGTGCTTCTGCTGCACGGCAGCTTCTCATCATGCAGAATCCCCAGGCGCTCCTTATCAGAGGACTGCAGGCAGGTTTGAAGGAGATAAGACCGCCATTCATGTCTGTGGGAGCTGCAGGCTCCCGTGACACATGTCCTTGTGTGTAATCTCTTGTACTACATGGTCAACTGAGAGCCTGTCAATGGGCTCTTTATAAAAGGTCGACTGATACATTAGTCACGCCGACAAACAGGAAAAGAATTAGTGGGAGTCAACAGGTACTGATGTCTCCCCAGAAGCTGCTAACAGGTTGGATTCAGTTTGTGTTGCTCATTTATCACAGTTTACAAACACAACTGGAAACAGACGCACCACTGTGTGTACCTTGGCGTACTCCACACATCACAGAGCTCCTGAATTCATGCAGCAGCAATCTAACACGTACTCATGGTATCTCTACAGTTTCAAGCCTCTTCAAGCAAAGAAAAGTAGCTGTGGCCCCTGGGGTTATAACTCAGAGGAAATCAAAAACACCACCAAAAAAAAAATATTTTTTTTCAGAAAACATAAATAATAATAATAATAATATAAAAGTGTACAATGTTATTAAAACCAATCGGACAGACTGATGCAAGGATGGACGGATGGATAGATAGATAGAAAAATAATAAGGGGAAAAAACTATATAATAATGTAACTAAAGTGACATTTAGAAGGTTTTGCCAAAAACAAAAGTTTCAAGAAAAGAAATAAAAATAAAAATAAAAACATAAACACATAGCAAAAAACAAAAATAGAAAATCAAAATAACATATACAGTATTAAAAAAAAGAAAATAAAATTGTGTGACAAATTTTTGTTCATTTGGAAAGTCAGTTAGTTGGTTGTTTGGTTGGGTAGTTGGTTAGATGATTGGTTGGTTTGTTGTTTGGTTGTTTGGTTGGTTGTTTGTTTGGTTGTTTGGTTGTTTGGTTGTTTGTTTTGGTTGGTTGTTTGGTTGTTTGGTTGGTTGTTTGTTTGGTTGTTTGTTTTGGTTGTTTGTTTGGTTGGTTGTTTGTTTGGTTGGTTGTTTGTTTTGGTTGTTTGTTTGGTTGTTTGGTTGGTTGTTTGGTTGGTTGTTTGGTTGGTTAGTTGTTTGGTTGGTTGTTTGTATGGTTCGTTGTTTGGTTGGTTGTTTGGTTGGTTGTTTGGTTGGATGTTTGGTTGGTTAATTGGTTGGTTGTTTGTTTGGTTGGTTGTTTGGTTGGTTGGTTGTTTGGTTGGTTGTTTGTATGGTTGGTTGTTTGGTTGGTTGTTTGGTTGGTTGTTTGGTTGGTTGGTTGTTTGGTTGGTTGTTTGTATGGTTGTTTGTATGGTTGTTTGTATGGTTGGTTGTTTGGTTGGTTGTTTGGTTGGTTGTTTGGTTGGTTGGTTGGTTGATGTCCCTCTTTTTTGCATTGAATTTCTTGGCATCCCTGTGACTCAACTTCATAACAAGCAGAAGATAATGGATGGATGGATGGATTTCTTGGAATTATTTCTTATTTTCACTGGTCTTTTTTAATTAATTAAGTCAACAATCTGAAAAACAGTTGCAAGTAAAAAAAAAAAAAAAAAGCTAATATCCATCCATTCGTTACCTTTGCTGGCTTCTTCCTTTTCGGGTCGCAGGAGTCACTGGTGCCCATGTCCAGCAGTCACGGTGCGCGAGGCGGGGGACACCCTGGATAGGGTGTTCGATCCAGCAACCGTCTCACTGATGCAACAGCTCTACCCTCAAGCTAATTTAAAAACTTTAATCAGCGAATGTTAGAAAAAGAAATTCAGTTGTCTCAGTGTTTAACATTTCATTTTACATAAAACATCTGTTCTGCGTGTATCTTTGAATGTTCTTGGTGCAGCAGATCAGTGGTTGATGCTGCGTCTATCACTTCTGTGCTGGACTTCATCAGGGTGCAGTCAGAGCACCAGCTGGCAGACTGGCTGGGGAACGTGAGTGAACAGATGCTGCAGCGGGTCTCTCAGGGACCGGCCCGTGTTCACTACACCTGGAATACATAAAAAGCAGTGTTCACCCCACCTGGAGTCAACAGGAAGCTCACGGCCTCCACCTGGATCTTCACAGTGCTGACGGTGTCAAACATGGTGCCGTCACCTCCAGCTCTGGTAGAAACAGAACCAACGAACACGTTCATTCTCTATCGAACCTAAAGCTTTTGTTCTTCTCCTTTGAAAAGATGAAACAATTTAAATCCAGAGCTTTCATTAACGGCCAGTGTTAACTTTTATTTTATTTGCTTTTGGTTGGTCGTAGATAAATTACGTGGTTAGCGTTTCACTAAAGACGCAAGAGTTTTCTGCACGTGCTTGATTGGAAAAATCCATTCTTGCAGTGTTCAAAGTTACTCCGAAGTTTCTTGTGGTTTATTTAAATAACCAGACATAATATTATATTGTCCATTGTTTCTCCGAGCGCAACTTCTTTTATTCTCGGGAGCAACAAATGACTTCAGGTGACAGTTTAAAAGTTTATTGTGTGGATAAATATCAGGGTTGGAGCAGTTTATAACACCCTTCAAAAGATGAAATGAGAACGTCAGAGCAGCTTCGAAGTGGAAGCGCTCAATGTGCATTTTCAGATGAGCGTTTCTCATATTATGGGATTAGAATGATTGATGGTTTCACGTGTTCATCGCTTTAATGTGCAGCTGAAGGTCCAGCTCTGTGTGATTAGTTTATTTGCCGCTGCGCAGACTGAAAGTCTTGACAGATCAATACCTTCTGATCCTGTTAACACTAACAGTTTTCATATTTTCTGATTGGTGATCTGGTTTTAGGAGTCTTACCTGTGAGATTCCTGAGGATGAGTGAGGACTCACAGGAACACAGTCCAGTATGAATCTCTGGGCGAAGATTATTTATCAAAAACTGAGGAAATAACTTTTTCACAGAGGAGTGGGTGCACTAAAAACAAGAAATGTGATTATCATAATTACCAAAACAAAACAAAAAAAAGTAAAAAATATGTATTTGTTAAAATTCTTAGCCAAAGAGTAGTTTAAAACATTTTATTTAAAATTTTAATGAAGTTACTGTCCATTCAGAACTTGCATTAGTGATCTGTTCACACAATGTTTGTGCTTTTATATCTTTTTTTTTTTTTAATAGATATTTTTTTCATTCAGCCTTCATTTATACAGATTAGTCCCATGTATTGACAATACAGCGGCACGGTGGTGCAGTTGGTAGAGCTGTTGCCTCTCAGTAAGATGGTTGCTGGATCGAATCCCAGCTGGGTGGGGCCTTTCTGGGTGGAGTTTGCATGTTCTCTCCGTGCATGTGTGGGTGTTCTCCAGGTCCGGTTTCCTCCCACAGACTAAAAACATGTTAGGCTGATGGGTGACGCTAAACTGTGTCTAGGTGTGAGTGAGAGAGTGAATGTTTGTCTCATTTGTCTCTGTGATGGACTGGAGACCTGTCCAGGGTGTCCCCTGCCTCTTGCAGTGACTGCTGGATATGGACACCAGTGATGCAGAAAAGGAAGAAGTGGGATGGATGGATGGATGGATGGATGGATGGATGGATGGATGGATGGACATTGACACTAAGAAAGCACTCAAAGACACATGTTGTCCCTCCTCAGATTGACTTGATGTTTACTTCCTGCTCCTCGGTCCATTACTGGTTTGTGTCTTCCCATTAGATCTGTTCATAAACTTGCTGGATCACACCACACCTGCCTGTCTATGGGTCCTCCACTACAAAACGGGGACACTGTCCTGTTGTTCGGGACAAACGGTTCCAGAGTCTTCATGTTTTTTCAACCTGGACCTCGTACCTGCTGTGGACGGCTGGGACTGATGTCCTCTGAAGAGTCCTCTGCAGTCAGGACACTCTGTGGACGCTGATGAGGGTCTTTGTTCATACTTCTCGAGGCAACAATTCAAGACTAAATATTAAATCGACACCTTTCATGAGAATGATTGGATTTACGGTTTATTTAGTTTTTAAACGTTTGGTTTGTGAAGCCTGTAAAGTAACTCCAACACTGATCCATTTACTGTCGTGGACCAAGACCAACATGTGAGGGACAAACATTCAGGTTGGACATGAAGTTCCTGCATGAGGACTTGGTTCGCTCCTTATTTTGTGCCTTTAATGAACTTTATTCATCTATTGGGTGTTGAATTTATCATTGTCAGTTTGTTTTTTATAATAAATGTTCAGGAAATTCATTTAAAACTGCTGTTTTATAAAAACGTCAAAGGTGATTTATTTTATTTTATTTACCTATAAATAAAACACCACACATGCAAAATGTTTGATTTAGCAGATTTAGCAGTTTTGGACATAATCCCAGTTTTGTAGTTTTTATTTCTATTCCTTTATTCTTTTTTATTTGATGGTCTGATTTTATTACAATCTTCTATTTAGTTTTTTTCTTGGTCATGCTTTTTCTAGTTGACTGGAAAAAGGCACCAGTCACACTTTGAGTAAAAAATAAAAAAATTAAAAAAGTATCCAAAGTTTTCTGTGTTTCTACCTGACAGGTGTGTTCATCATGTGTCAGCAGACAGCTCATCAGGCTGCAGAAAACTGGTTCAGGTCATGTTTGTTTTAACTTGACAAATTAAAACTCCATAATATTTTACTTTTTTTTTTAATATATAAGGCATTTTAATTGTTTTGGAGAAGTTAAGCCACAGTTATAAATAATATACTTTTTTTTGTCTTAGCTGTGATTATTTTAATAAAACAGCAGCATGATGATTTTATGTTTTCATTTGTTTGTAGAAAGCAGTTGTTGTTGTTTTGTTCAATGTCAGCTTTTTAAAGTGTAATATTTAAGTACTGAAATAAAAATCGGCCAGCAGTGTAAAATTGTGTTTGTTTTAAATGTTTAATATTTTGTTGCGGTTTCTTTTATTTTGAAGAAAGTGTACAAGTATGAAAATAAAAAATACATATATTTTTAAGAATCAGTGTATTTTCAGCTGAAACATAAAAGGCCTAATTTTCTTTTGAAAACAAGAGCAAAACATATTTGTGCTGTTTTACAGTCTAATTATCTGATGATTAACAGATGGGAGCTGCAGCTAAAGATGATTATTTTAATCATCTCACTGAGTCTTTGGAGAAAAAAAAGCACTACACCTGAAGGAAAAACCCTAGAAAACCATTTAAATGCACTGGATGTTTTTAAAATAAATAAAGATTACATCTTATAATGCTAAATTTAAAAAAAAATTCTAAATAAAATATTCCTTTGTTTGTTAAATATAAAATAAAGCTGTTAAATGCAGGGGTTCAGTAATTTACAGAATCCTGCACCGTGATGTCATCAGGAGACTAAAAGTCTCTCTGCGCAACTTGTTTGGTCCTAAAGAGACAAAGATGCTGTTTGGGAGTAAATGAAGATCTGCCTCATTTGATGATGAGGATGATGAGCTTCAGACAGAATAAATATTTGTTACCCTTCATCTCTGACCAGTTTTATACTGAAGAGTTTTTAAAAAAAATTAAAGATTGATGTGGACTGCAGGTTTTTCTTCCTTCAATTTAAGAATAAGTTGATGAATTTATGAAGTACATTTAAACAAAAAAACATTATAATTAAGCAGATAAAACTGAGACACTCCTAAAAAGAAAGAATGTATTTATTTTCTGTTGATCAGTCCTACTTGGGTTTTTATTTATTAGTATATTTTTACTCATATTGTTTTATATTTTAATTATCTCTGTGTCTGGCAACGAACGTGCTGGGCGGGACCCACAGAGGCCTCACAGATAAACAAAGACGACTCGGAGCTGCTGCCGTCTGCAGTACGACGACTGGGTCACCCCCCATCTCTGCTCTGTCCCCAGGGCCGGATGAACCTCCACACAGGCCCCTGGGCTGAAACATGGCCCCTTGGGCCCCCCTCGCTGATGTCATTCTAATTATGATTGCAGAAACAAAAGAATCAATCAGCTCAAAGTTGGTCATTTTTCTCAAAAATGAAAAAAATGAAAGGTTTTAATGTTTTTTGTATTTTCTTACATGCAGCGACGCCGAAGCTGAAACGTGTCCAAACAACTTTGTTCAACTTCCTGTCATTTATTTAGCTCGTCATATTTTAAACTGAAAAAATCTGTATGATGATTTAGAAAATTGTTGAAAATGTGTGCTTTTATGAAATGAATAGTATGTTTGATTCCTATTATTAGTTAGAAATATATTTAAACAAATGTTTGAAGTTGATCTGCATGCAGACGTCAGAGCATCAAATTGTCTTTTATTTAATAAAAAAGAGGGTTTGAAGTCACGCAGAGAGTTTGATGATTCTGGAAGACGTGATTAAACTCTGACCGGGAGAAGCGCAACAAAAGCCTGACCACACCAGCATGAAGCCACTGGAGCTGCAGAAGACTGGGTGGAACACAGCTCGCATGCAAACCTTCTAAAGTCGGATTCAAATTAAAAATAATCTGAGAAAGTTGTGGATTTTACCACCTCAGATTAGCAGTGGGAGGTTTTTAAAAATCAGATTTTGCTGGTTCTGTTGGGATGAATTCATCTTCTCAGAGCTGAGAATATTTATTTAAATAAATCCT
Organism: Hypsolebias martinsi; assembly: GCA_031762355.1. NCBI lineage: Eukaryota > Metazoa > Chordata > Actinopteri > Cyprinodontiformes > Rivulidae > Hypsolebias > Hypsolebias martinsi. The sequence goes on along the minus strand of JARVGQ010064381.1, from coordinate 5,248 downwards.
AAATTATCTGTCAACAACAACTACAGCAATAATAAATAATAATAACAATAATAATAATAAATTGTAATGTCTGGAATAAAATGTTTAAATTCAACACCTTTTTTATTTTCTTTAGTTCTGTCATTTTTTTTTAAATAAACCTAAGATATTTTAGTTTGAGCAAAAAAAATTAAAAAAAGGCATCAACTCTCTGAATTTAACTGTAAAAAAACAAAACTTTCTGCGCAATAAACGTAAGATATTTTCATGAACAGTGTCAGACTTTAAATGAAAAAAAAACACCCCAGGTATTTGATGAAATAATGATAATAATAATAACAATAATAATAATAATAATAATAATAATAATAATAATAAAAGTTGGTGATTATGTGCACTTTTGCAAGAAAAAACAAAAAGAACAGAAACAAAGTGCAGCAGTTTGTGTGAATTAAGACATTTCTCTCCGTGACTGCAGGAGCACGCGCCTGAAACCAGCAGCAGGTGGACTCATCAGCACGAGCTCATTGAATCCGCTCTATTATTCTATATTATTCTAATATTTTCTATTTTAGACTGCTCACAAAAATTATGCAGAAATTATCGTACAGTTTTCATAAAGATCAGAGCAGTGAGACTGTGTTTAAATAATAATAATAATAATAATATCAATAATAATAATAATAATGTTGTAAAGGCCAGAGGAAGTTCAAATGAAACGAAATAAAATTAACATGAGGAATTTAAATTAGAGAATTGTAGTTAAGATTTTAACAATTAATTTGCATTTATTTATGCCTGCATTCATTAAATGCAACCAATAGGCCAAGACTGGAGTTTTTTTATTAAATAAAAGTGCTTTACATGAAGCTGCGGGCACGCACACGCACACACACACATACACACACACACACACAGCTGCATGAGGTTCAGAGAAAGTGTGTGTGTGAGTGAGATTCTCAGGTGCTGCTGCGTTCACGCGCTCCATCTGTTTTTTTAATCTGACGATCGGGGTGCGTTCAGGGACCAGGGGAGAAGAGAGCGTCTTCGAACGAAAACACACACACACACAAAAAAAACAGCTGATCTGGGAGCAGCGTCTGTCCAAGAACAAAAGAAGAAACACTCGTGGAACAACTCACGGTGGTATTTACAGGTGGACCGGGTCAGGGTGAGTCCTCCGTCTCGTGCAAAGAACCAAAACCAGAAGGTCCCACAAAGTCCAGACTCCCAGAGTTCGTCTCGTTGGGAAATGAAATGTAAAATTAATTTAAAAAAAAAAAAAAAAAAGAGCCATTAGGAGCTGTCGTTCTCCGACGCGTGCGCGACCAGAGAGCCCGGTTTGTGTTTCTTCAGCAGCTGCGTGATCTTCTCATCGTCCGAGTTCGGGTCCAGAGGTTTGTTGTAGTCGTCGTCCTCCTCCTCGAGGTCCGAAGTGCCTTTGAGCCTCTCCGTCTCCGAGTCCTGCTTCTTCTTGGCCGAGGCCATCTCGGCCGCGTGCTTCTTCCTCCACTTGGTCCTCCGGTTCTGGAACCACACCTGACACGCACACACACACACACACACGCGCGCGCGCGCACAGGTCATTTATGTGTTTTCATGCGGTGATGAAGATGAGGCCTCCTCCTGCACCTCATGACATTTAGGAATAAAACATAAAATAAAAAAAAAAAAATAATATTTTGTAAAAAGATTGAAAACAGGCGTGCAGTGTGTGCGCGCGTGCGTGTGTTACCTTGACCTGGCTCTCCGTCATTCCCAGTGAGTAGGCCAGTCTGGCCCGCTCGGGCCCCGCCAGGTATTTAGTTTGTTCAAAGGTCTTCTCCAGCGCGAAGATCTGCTGGCCCGAGAAGGTGGGCCGGGTGTGCTTCCTCTTGCCGTCCTTGTCCAACAGCACCGAGCTCTGATCTGCACGAGGACAAAACTTCAGTCACGTCACTTCAAACTGCTCAAACAATTCTCTCATGTGTTGTTGTTTTTTTTTCGGAACTTACGGGGCGAACACGCAAACCTGGCATCCCTCCAGTGCGGGCTCTGCATGACGCCGGGCCAGAAGATGGGGGTCCTCCCCGGGAGCTCCGCTAAAGGTTTGGGGTACCGGGCCACGGCCACGGCCGCAGCCCCGGGGCTGAAGTAGAGTCCGGGGGGCGGCGGGGGGCTGAGGCTGCTGAAGCGGGGCAGACCCGACAGGAGCCCCGCCGAGGAGGAGGCGGCCACCACCGCCGTGCCGCCGGCGGAGGAGGCGCAGGGCCGGCTGAGGATGTCGTTAATCCCGTGGGGAGTGGCGGAGGAGCACTGCTGGGGGGAGCCGAGCCCCGACGCGGAGCTCTTGATGCCCGGGGAGGACGCGGCCATGCCGCCCGGGTTGGGGGAGGTGGTGGCCGGGGAGGTGGAGGAGAGCGGGTAGGCCGGGTACAGGGGGGTCTTCATCTCCGTCATGCTGTGCAGAGCTGCCAGGGGAGGGGTGCTGAGGAGGAAGGCGCTCTGTCGGGACCCGTCCATCTGACCCACCGCTAACATCACCGCCTCTCCGTGGGACGGGGGCACCCGGGAGGAACGGGCTCGGCGCGTCTGTGGGCGAGGGCAGCGCGCGGAGTCCGACTCACACTAGAGCAGCTCCTCTGGAGTCCATCTCTGTCAAGCCGCGACACCCTTCAGGGGTCCAGGAAAAGAAGACGAAAGTCCCGTCCCCGCAGCCTGGTCCGGATCCTGGTCCGGATCCTGGTCCTGGTCCAGGTGCGTCCTGCTCGTCGGGACAAATCCTAAACGCTGCTCATCTGCTCCCGAGCTCTGTCAGCTGCAAGTACAAACTTTCAGAGGAGGCAACGGAGCCGGGGGGTGGTGGTGGTGGAGGGCGGGGGGCGAGGGGGGGTCTAACTGGATTGGGGACCTGGTCGTGACGTCGTCCGTCCAGCTTGAGGAGGAGCTCCTGATTGGCTCCGCTCGGCTCTGATGAAGAGCTGAGGGGATGAAGAGCAGGAGATCCTGGAGGTAAAGGTCAGAGCGGCGCGAGATGCTTGATGAGGAGGAGGAAGATGATGAGGAGACATAAACAACAGAACCCAAACATGGTCTTCATCTGACCTGCAGAACTCCACAGACCTGCAGGATCAGTGAAGTTTAATTTATTTATTTTATTCTTAAAAATCCGTTTTTAGGTTTTTAGTTTTTGAACATGAGCGACTCTGAAGCATCAATGAAACAAGAAGCTTCGTTTTCTGCTGCTGCCTGAATCATCAGCAACACATCTGTCCAGCGGTGCAACAAAAAGGGACCAAGATCAGAGCCCTGAGGCTTCCCGGCCCCAACACAATATTATTGTTTTATGAATGAATGTTTCCTGAACGCATTCATTTGGAGTGAACACGTTTAGTTTGTTAACTCCACTGTTTATTTGTTGTTGTTTATTTTGGTAAACTGAGTGTTTGTCAAAGATGAATGAACTGTTTTCTCTAATTAGTTTGTATTTTCACTTGTGTTTTGACGGCCTTAGCATTTTATGGAAGTTATCAATTTAATATTTTTCATTAAATCAACAAGTTGCATTTTTTTAATCAAATAATATATATATATATATATATTAAAGCAAAATGCTGTTTAATGGCAACACATGATAAAGTGTTTGTGCTGCTTATCGTTTGTTTCTGGCTGCTGATTATTTGTATTTTGACCTGTTCTCTCTTATTGCTTTTAAATTTTAAAACCTTTTCCTCAATGAAACATTTTTTTTTTATAGTTCAGTGAAACTTGGATGTTTGGTGCTGCCTTTCTCATCATGATGCACTTTAAATATCACATTAAAGTTGAGAGCGGCTCCACAAACCTCCGAATTAAATCAGTTTTTTTTTATATAAAATGGAAAAGGCCCAAAACAAAAGCTTCAACAGAGCCTGCAAGATAAATCATTGTCTATGTGTTTCTCTAGCTGTTTAAATCTGTTTTGTATAAAACCATGAGCATTAATATGAACATTATGAGGAACAGAGAACATGTGATAATTAGTTTAGTTAGTTTAGTTTAGTTTATTTATCCATTTTATAATTAAAAATACAAAACAACAATATATACAGTAATAAGAAAAGAAAAGACAATGCTTAAATAAAATGAAAGGCAGCAGAAGAAGAAAAATATCTTAACTGTGGCACTGAAAACTGTCCGAATGTTAAACTTTGTCTAAACTCCAGAGTTTCTGGCCTTCTCTGTCTCTCTGAGGGAACATGTTGTGTTAAAACGTCCTGTAACTCACGCTGCAGATCACATCAACGTTGCTCTGACAGGTCGTCCCTGATTTAAGGTGATGCCTCCTCCTGCCTGTGCTCTCCTCTGAGGAGGAAGCTTCTCCCGTCCCCACTCGTCATCATCTCTACCCGGGTCGTCGCCCGGCTGACTGAAAAGGAATGCGCTCAGCTGTGCAAGAAGTAAATAAAGGTCTGGCTGCAGAGGAGCAGAGCCCAGTTCAGAGGGGCCTTTCAGAAAATGCTTTGAGCTGAGTGGACAGAAACACACACACACACACACACACACAATTAAAGTGTTTAGAAGTGCATTTGCTCCAAAAGTTGTGAAACTTCAAATAAATTAGCTTCAAAAGGAAACAAAAAGTTCACTTATTTATTTGGTCCACCATTCTGTATATTTTAATACTACTTTTAATTATGCACAGTCAAATTATTGTGAATTGTTTCTCTAGAAATCCCTCAGGTTTCATGACAGCGAAGGTGAAAATGTTGGTTAAATGTTGGTTAAATGTTGACGTCTTTATCGATGCTGTCAGAAACGTCACATTCAGCCTCGCCTCCCGCACATAAAATTCAAAGTCTTCAAAACAAATGAGTGATATTCCTGAAAGGAGCAGCTGAATTCTTTGATGTACATTTTGTGTGTGAAATCTCTAAATGTCGCAGCAGACACCGTGTTGAAGATTAAAACCTTGTAGCTCGTCAAAGCACCGATGCAACAAAACTTATGTTGATTTAAACTTTAAAATGTCTTTATTTTTGAAAGATTCTTTGAATATGTCTGTCTAATAATGAGAAATTAATTTACATGTTTGTTCACTTAAACTAAAGCCAGTTTTTTATTACTGTATTATTATTATCATTATTAATAGTGTGCGTGCGTGTGTGTGTGAGAACACAAGATCGAGATGGAAAGATATCAGCTGTTACTCAGTCTGGGAAGGGTTAAAGTCATCTTTAATTCTTCAGACATTATATATATATATATATATATATATATATATATATATATATATATATATATATATAGA